>APFE031124319.1:3966-59202 GCA_000404065.3 Pinus taeda | reverse complement strand
TCGTCGATCCAGATGAGCTCCTCCTTCACTTCGAAACCTGCATTCACTAACAATCAAACGATTACATAGCACCTGATTAGATTGTTTTAGCCGTTGGATTCTCTTCTTAGACTATTTAACACGCTGAACTGGATCTGTATCTTTAACTTGTCCTGACGATGAACCACATTGGTTGGTTCGAAATGCGTCGACAAAAATCTTTCTTATGTGATTTACGCTGAAGCTCTCCTTATAAGAGTGTATATTAAATAGTTAACATTAATAAAATAGAGTGTATATTATATAGTTAAAGTAAGGGTAATCACATTCATATAAATATATTTTGTATTACATATATAAAACGCTAAATGTAAATACATTGCATCAAATATATTTTATGTACCAAGAAAATGTAGTGATAATAATACTTTAATTGCATTTTGAATGTTTTATCGGTTTTTTTATATACTATTAAAAAAATATTTATAATAGTTACTATTAATAAAAGTAATTATACAAATTTTGATAAATTATTTTAATTGAATTATATTATATAGTTTTTACTAGAAGAATGTTGAGTGTGTTGTTATTTATTAGGGTTTAATTCTAATATTTTTATTTATGTAATAAGCTCAAGAGGCTTAGTGAGAGTCATAATTAGTTAGTTGAGTCAATAAAGAGTGTAAGTCGTTGTCCACATTAATAATGATTGTAAGTGGTTAACCCACATTATAGAAAAGGGACAACAATTAGTTATAAACAAACTAGTGTTAATAAATAAAGTTGTTAACTTATGTTATTGAAGGGACCACTACTAGTTAGGGTTTTGGATGTCATTAAGCTATAAATAGTCTTAGATAGTGAGGGAAGAATTAACGACTCTTATTGTAATCGAGTTCTTCTCTATTAGAGGTTGCCCCCTCGAAGAGGCAAGTGAACATTGTAATCTGCTTCTGAATAATAAAATATCTTTGCACCTTGTCTCAATTCATGTGATATTTCTGTGTTTCTGGAAATAGTGTTTTGTATTTCTGCCATTCTTTTATTTTCGCAGGTCAAGTTCATAATAAGTGGTAACATAGCACTTTCTAGGGCTAGTTGTAACTCCAATTTTCGTAGAATTTTTTTAGGCTAGAGACGTGTTCAGACATCTCTAAACCATGGGATCTATCATTGAGCGCATAAACCTATGGATTTAGGAGGCACACACGCAAGAACTACAAGAGGTGGTCATGCTTTTTGGACTCCCTTCTAACCCTTGTGGGCGTACATATTGCACTTCCACGTACCCTTGGGTATATTGGAATCCCCTTAGGGTAACCTGAAACCTCACCTTAGATAAGCCATTAGTCATCTTGTTGTTGCAGTACACTGAGAACAACACTCAGGGAGATTACTCGCACGTACAATAGGGTAGTTAGGTAGTACAACTAAGGGTATGCTTGATCCTCCTTAGTTAGCACTCAGAAATAGGGGGTCGATTACTATTGTTGGACCCCTGTGTATATTGTGATATGTAGCACCTGACACTTATTTTTTGCATAGTTTCTGCCAGCTCAGCCCTACCTTGTGGTCTAGATCAGATCCAACAATTAGGGTTTGACCACCGCTTTACAGATCAAATCCAATAGTTGGGGTTTTTCCACCACAGTACATATCATATTCAACAGTTGGGGTTTTCACAACATAGATCATAATCTTTGTGTACTAAGGGTTTTGGCTGCCATAGTCCAGATCATATTGTCGCAAAACATTTTGTAGTACCAAAAATTTGGGGTTTCAATTACTACATTCTAGGCCCAATTTTCACAAGATATTCAATAGTATCAAGAATTTTGGATGTTGACCACCACAATATTGATTAGCTAGGAGTAAAACTCCTTTTGGAGAAAAAAATAAGTCTGGGGCCATCATGGGATGCTTGAAAGAGATGTAGCCCATAAGATTGAGGACGACAAGTTGATTGTAGTGGTACCATTCACTTGTAAGCCCCCAATTTTTGTACGGTCACAAATTTTTCCCAATGTGGCTTCAAGTGACCCACATCATTAGAATCCTAATCTTTCCCTCTTTCTAACCATACTACTCTTAAGTAAGCTCAAAATTTGACCGGAACTAGTGTAGTACATTACCATGTCTCAAGTTATCGTGGCGGAGAAGGTAGTAGAGAGAATCAAAGCTCTTGAGAAAATATTCGATGGCATCTAGGCATCCGTTGACAAAATCACAAACGTATTGAATGCCTTGCAGATGTTGCGCAACCCCATAAGGGAAGAGCATAGTGTTGATGCACGTGTAGAAGGAGAATACAAACATCACATTCATTTCCATGGAGGTCACCAATACTCCAGCCATCAGAGACCTAAGATGGACATTTACAAAGCTAATGGCTCTAACTCAGTAGTTTGGGTGTCACAAATGGAACAATATTTTGGCCTTAACAATATATGGGAAGAGGCAACTAAACTACATGTGGGAGCACTTTACTTGGACTAAGAGCGATGGCAATGGTGGCAATGGCATCGGAAATGTTATCCAGGGAGGCCAACTTGGAACATGTTCTCAAAGGCCATTTGTGACCGCTTTGATCCGAGAATCTCACTTTCTAGTTTGTCTCACTAAGATCAAGCAGACAAGCACAATAAGGACTACATTGCAGCCTTTTAACAATTGGCCATCAAACTAAACAACTAGGAGATGCTTTTCAATGGCTTAAAGGAAGCTATCCAAGCCCATGTCAGGATGCATCACCCATCTAATTGGTTGGAAGCATGCAACATGGCATTAGAGGTTGAAGTCACTTTAAATGCCCAATCCAATCGTCCAAATTTCATCGCACAGGCATGTCCCACCCAAACCCTTAAGGTTCAAAAAGTTTTACTCGTATCAATGAATGAAGGAATGAAACAAAGACTCTTCTACTATTGTGATGACAAATACTCCTTGAGGCATAAATGCAAGGAACCAACATTATTTCAAATTGACACTTCTAAAAATAGCTTCGCCGATGAAGCTCTAGTCCTTGAAGTAATTGAGGAGGAAGAGAGTGAACCACTAACAACCCCAGACACTGATCCTCCAGTTATGCTGGATGAGCCAGTTATCTCACTACATCCCCTGAATGACATTTCTTCTCCCAAGACTCTCAAAATATGAGGTTTTGTTAAACATCAGGAAGTAGTGGTGTTGATTGATAGTGGCAACATACATAATTTTGTCCATAATAAAGTAATAGAATAAGTACATTGTTTTGTCAGGGTGGTATCTAATTTCCAAGCCCTTATCGCTAATGGGTGAACCATGAAATGTGAAGACCACTATCAAAATATTAAGCTTCAAATGGGGGATTATCACCTCAAAACCCATATGTTTTCCATTTAATTGGGCAGCTGTGACATTTTCCTTGGTGTTGAATGGCTTCACACGATAGGCCCTATCATAATGGACTTCCATCAGTTATATATGAGCTTTAAGCAGAATGGCCACGCTCATACATTGAGGCGACTCCATGCAAGTTCTCCTACTATCATCAGCTTGCATCAAATGGAGAAGCTTTTAAAAAAGGGCCATCATGGGATAGTCACATAATTTAATGCCATTTCACGCCATTGAAGCCACTCCTCCTATTCATCCTGATATGCAACAAGTATTATATCACCACTAGTGGTTCTTCGGCAAAAATAAGGAGTTCCCACCATCTAGAGATGAACATGATCATAACATCCCTTTGCTACTGGGTACCCAGCTACCAAATGTCCACCCCTATTGATATCATTTTTCCAAAAGAATGAAATTGAAAAACTCATCAAGGAACTCCTGGAAGCAGGTGTTATTCATCCTAGTACCAACCCTTACTCATTTCCGGTGGTCATGGTTCTAAAGAAAGATCGTGAATGGTGCATGTGTCCAAAATTTAGGGCCTTTAACAAGCTCACTATCAAGGACAATTTTGATATCCCAATAGTTCATGATATGCTTGATGAACTACATGGTGCCAATTTTTTTTTACCAATATGGACCCTCACTCAGGCTATCACCAAATATGGATGAATGAAGTTTTCATTCCCAAGTTAGCCTTCTGAACTCATGAAGGCCATTAGGAATTCCTGGTCATGCCATTTTGTCTCTATAATGCCCCATTCACTTTTCAAAGCCTCATGAACCACACTTTCAAACTGTATCTCAAAAAATTTGTCCTGGTCTTTTTTTATGACATTCTCATCTATAGCATAACATGGGACACTCGCCTTAAACATGTTGAACATGTATTGTGACTTCTCCAAGATCATAAACTGTTTGTCAAATTATCTAAGTATTCCTTTGGCATGGAATAAGTAGTGTATTTGGGACATATTGTGAGCCATGAAGGACTGAGGGTTGATCTGAAAAAAGATTTAGGCATTGCAATTCTCAACCCAACCAAAAACCTTGAAGAGTTTGAGGGGATTCTTGGGTCTAATGGGCTAATATTTCAAATTTGTCCAAACTTATGGAAACATTGCTCGAACCCCCACTAATCTTCTCAAGAAAAAATCATTTATTTGGACTGACGCAACTCAACAAGCCTTTTTGGATCTCAAACAGGCCATGTTCTCCACTCCAGTATTGGCCCTACTAGAATTTACAAAACCTTTTGTTATAGAATGTGATGCTTCAGGTATGGGCATTAGCATAGTATTAATGCAGGAATTTAGATCATTGGCTTTCACAAGTGAAGAACTCAATGGCAAGCATCTTGGTCACTCTACATATGAGAAAGAAATGATGGCCATCTTACATGAAATAGACACTTGGTGACCATACTTATTTGGGCATCATTTCCAACTCCGCACTAACCATCATAACCTAAAATATTTCCTCGAGCAGCGTATGTCATCACCACAACAAAATAAATGGCTTACAAAAATGTTGGGCTATGATTATGAGATAATTTACAAGAAGGGGCATGACAATGTTGTTCATGGCTCCTTATCGTGAAAAAATGAGGATGAGGGCACCATTTTATCCCTCTATCTACCCATACTAGATTGGATTGAAGAGGCCTACCATGAATGGTTCTCTCACCCCTCTCTGTCCTAGATCATTAATAACTTAAGAGAAGATCCTAATTCCTTAGAGGACTACTCTTGGAAGGAGGAGTTTCTTCAAGACAACGATCAGGTAGTTCTATCCCCAACCTCCAACCTCAAAACCCATATCTTGGAAGAGTTGCACTCATCTCCAATTGTAGGATATTTAGGATTTTATAAGACTTATGCGTGAGCACACCACTCTTTCTTTTGGACCGGCATGAAGAACAACATTCTTACTTTTGTAGATGAATGTGATGTATGCCAATGCGACAAAGGGGAAATGATAAAGCTACCAGCAAGATTACAACCATTGCCACTCCTTGCTTCTATATAGACATATGTTTCCATGTATTTCATTACAGGTCTCCCAAAATAACACAACAGATCAGTCATCATGGTGGTTATTGAAATAATTTACAAATATGCTCATTTTTACGCTCTACCACACCCATTTACCCCAACATTGGTGGCTTAAGTTTTCATGGAAAAAATATTCAAACTACATGGCATGCCAACCTCCATCATGTTTCATCGAGACCCCACTTTCACCAGCAAATTTTGGCAGGAAAATTTCAAACTATAGGGCACGCAACTCCAACTCAGTACAACTTATCATCCCCAAATAGATGGTTAAACAAAAGTAATCAACAAATGTTTGGAGACATATTTGCAGTGCTTCACTTTAGACAAATAACATCAATGGGTATAGTAGCTACCTTTAGTTGAACGGTGGTATAATACTAACTATCATGAATCCACTAAGATTATGCCATATGAGGTAGTGTATGGCCAAATCCCTCCTTCAACAGCTTATTATATCTCCGAATGTTCCAAATTACAAGCAGTTGATCATCTCCTACAAAACAATGCCACCATGATCACTCATATCATAGATAATCTATATCAAGATTAGAATAGAATGAAGCAACACGTTGACCAACATTGTTCCTAGCGGTCATTTCAAGTAGGTGATCAAGTGCTCCTATGAATCCAACCATATAAGAAGACCTCTCTCCAATAAAAGGGTTTCCAGAAACTAGCACCAAAATTCTATAGGCCTTATCAAGTACTTTAGCATATAGGAGAAGTCACTTACAAACTAGCCTTTCCGACTACTTAAAAGTTTCACCCGATCTTCCATGTATCGTGCCTCAAGAAAGTTGTGGGGAAAAATTGTAGGGTTCAAACAAGTTTGCCAAAAATTGGATGAGGAAGGATCACTTTGGTTCCAACCAGAACATGTCCTCAATACTCGTGAAAAACATCTCCATGGCCACACGATCAAGGAATTCCTCATAAAGTGGAAAGACAACTCTCCAGAAGATGTGACATGGGAACAAACCACTATTCTTCAACAATTTCTACAACTTCATCCTTGAGGACAAGGATGATTTTGATGGGGGAGGGCATGTTAGGATACAAACCTAACCCCTTTATTTATGTAATAAGCCCAAGGGGCTTAGTCAGAGTCATCGTTAGTTAGTTGAGTCAATAAATCCCGTAAGTAGTTATCTGCATTAATGATAATTGTAAGTGGTTGACCCATATTATAGAAAAGGGACCACAATTAGTTATAAATGGGCCATAGTTAATAAATAAAGTGGTTAACACATGTTATGAAAGGGACCACTAGTAGTTAGGGTTTTGGATGTCATTAAGCTATAAATAGTATTATATAGTAAGGGAAGAATCATTGGGTTATTATAATCGAGATATATTATGTTGGAGGTTTTCGCTTTGAAGAGGAAAGTGAACATTGTAATCTACTTTTGAATAATAAAATATCTTTGTAGCTTGTCTCAATTCATGTGATATTTCTATGTTTTTGGAAATATTGTTTTGTATTTCTAGCATTTTCTTATTATCATAGGTCAAGCGAATGACATGATTAATGTCAACTTTTGTTATTTATGTCAAGTTAGGGAGGGGTGGGGCTTGTTATGTATCTATTTTCATTGATTTCATTGTTGTATACATGATGTTTCCTTTGATTCCTTAGTGATAGCTTGTTTATTTGAGTGTTGGATGTGTAGTTGAGTAGCCTATATTTGAAGGAATTTTTCCTTATAGGTACCTTATCCAAAAAGAACATGAAAAGTTCTTGGTTTTATATCCCTTTAGGAGAGATTTCCAATGGAATCTGGAACTTAGTCTAACTCCCTAGTAAAGAAGAAAAAATACAATATTTGAGGTAATGCGGTCCAAACATGGTTCAATAGGAGATAAGGTTCTACCTTATTTGACCATTCAGGGGTCAAGCTAGGTGAATTCCCGTCAAGTTGTTCAGATTCATCTAAACATATAGACCTATCTGAGATGTACCAAGGCATTTGGCCCTCCAGGAGAGAAATAGGGAAATCACTTACGAAAGTTTTTAGATCCCAGATTTCCCAACACTAAATAGAAGGTGGACCCTAATATGATGTAGAAGCACAAGTGGGGCCAAATGGAAAAAACATGTGGTAGGTTGATGACATGGAAGATTAAAGTGACAACACATCTAATGGATTCATATATTTTGATTAGCTAATTGGAAAGGTGGTAGAAGACATGTGATAGTTTGTTGACATAACACAGATTATGTTGGTTGTGACATGGAAGATGATGGGACAGGTGTTGGTTGAAGTAATTGAAAACAATTACTCAAAATTTAATTAAAAATTTAGGGCCACATACTTTGAGACACTACATTTTTTTTTGCGAAAATGGAGATAATAATGATCTATTATTGTAATTAATTGCCTAAGGAAAGTATCTCACATGAAAAGCATTGAAACTTGCATTAGCCGAGTTTCCATTGCAGAGTCTATCCATAAGACTTCAAGCAATTAGAATACCATCAATGGTAGCATATCCACGTAATTCAAACACAAAGCCTATACAAGGACCATTGGGCTTTTGCAACTAGGCCCTCTTGAATTGATTGCCCCTCAAGTCTTCAGGTAGTCACAAAGCTCAAGAACTCATTGTGGGTTCCAAACCAATTTGGTGTAAAAGGAAATTAAGGCATTAAAAATAAAACTCCTATCAACTATCCAACATTGGGAACATATAGTTGAAGGAAGAAAGATTAATACTAAGTTTTCCATGGAGTACACAACTACTATATGATCTTTTTGTGATTTAGATATAAGATTAATTGAATCTAGTATGATCATGTAATAACAAAAGCAAACCCCATTTCACATCATTACAAATATTGATCATATATGAAACTCATCGGTAATCAAATAATATACATGGAATATTATTTTAATAACAGAAAGGAATAGAGCATTAACATGACTCCAAACTCAGATATTGAAATCAATTGACTCACAACGTATAGATAGCACACAATCTCTATTTATCTAATATTTATATATACATATGATACAAAAACAAATATTTGAGATGTAAAAACTATGTTATTCTCTACCAAGAATGAACCCTTTGCATTAATATTAGTAAGGCACTGATATCAAATATAAATAAAATATTACATGGCTAACTATTGATGTCAGAAATATAAATACTATTCATCAAAGTATTTTCAAATCCTTGGTGGGCTAGACCAAGAAAGATGAAATCATAGTCTAGAATTTATAGCCTTCTTTTTATTATATATATATAATTATATATATGTATTTATATTATTATTATATATTAGTATATTATATATATTATACTAGTATTATATATATTATACATTGCAAATTCGAAAAGTAACTACCCAATTAAATAAAAAACCTAAAATTAATATGTTTTTATATTTACATGCACCACACCAATTGTAAATACTACTAAAAATATTCAAAGAAACCAAATCAAAATGTCTAATAGAAGGTGTATTTAGAAATATGAAACACTGAACATGCAGTATCATGTTGAACAACATTAACAAAATTCATTGTTTGTATTTAAAACATAAATTTATCAACAAAAGATATGTTATGTACAAAAAAAAAAGATACTACGATTAGAAAAGTGAAGAAAAGAAACCACAGGAATAAGACACAGGTTGGTAAGCTAAGAAAAAAATCCTTCATTGAGTATATTTGAAAATATTTCTCAGATATAATGAGTCCAACTTAATATGTTAAGAATAATCTAAGATATGGATCCTCTTGAAAAATGACGACCCCATATGAGTCAAATGCAAGTAGTAATGAAAACAAATAAGCCTTAGACTTTCTACAACTAGTTCTATGAGACCTTTTAGATGTTAGTATGACTATTGTAAAAATGTCAATTATCAGTAATGGAAATAAATATTAGTGATAAATATCATCAATGACCAAAGTGAAATATACCTTACTCAACAAGACAAACTTTCAAACCTCCATTCATTGCTACTATTTAAAAGAAATCTTGTAACAAAAGTTTCATGAGACTCAAATATCTAAAAAACCAACAAGTTATCCCAAAACTGAAGAAATCATGCTCATTGATACCATACTCTATGTGAAGATTCAATACCATTTTCCTTATTCATGTATGTATTTGTAATTAGCTTCACTTGATATAGTTACGAAAACATTTCATGTTTTATTTTAACTCAGGTTTATTAATAAAATTGACTCTCGAGTAGGTAAGAAGGAAAATAATTAAAATGATGGACTCTTAGATAACAAGAAACATTATATGAATCAACAGGGAGGGAAGACCCACTTCCATAATTATATCACGTCACTTTATTTTAAAATACCCCCTTTTCTTTCTAAAATAAAATCCACATCATGTATGATAACACCTTCTATCCCCCCACATAGTCATGCATCACATTATGGTCAATTATCAAGTGATTAACTTTCATCCAATGATTCATGTGTGTGTGTAAACGTGCATAGAAATTATCCATATGTATTGATCATAAAAAATTAAACCATCAAATATTTACAAAAGTCCAAATCTAAAAAAATAGTCCTGTAATTCAAAATATGTATGAGAAAACAACTGATTTATGTCTTTTTTTAGAAAAAAAAACTTCTTAACTATAATATTTAGTTACATTGTAGATGACTGCGAAATTTATATTAGGCACAACCTCCTTTACTCTTCCTTCTTCCTTAAAGGATGCATTTATAGAAACAAGATCAGAATTGATCAAAAGTGAGATTTTCAACATCAATATTGATAGAATTACAGGAAAAGGACCATGATTGGCTAAATTAGAAAATTTAGGATCCGGGTGAACAAAAAAAATAGCTTCAGCAGCAACAATATCAATTGAACTAGAACAGGAAATTGCAATAACAACAAGAATAATATGTTTAAGATTGGAATTAGGGATAAATTCTTTAGATGGAGAAGATTGAGTATGACCAACTAGGGAATGAGAGTGACTAGGCACATGACAAGTAGTGTTTATAAAAAAAAATTCCCAACCTTTATTTTTTTCACGAGAAGGGCTTGTAAAAGGATTCCAACCATCATTAAAATCATTATCCCAAGTATTAGTGAAAATGTTTTTTATAGGGATCTCATGAAGACTAGGATGGGCGAGCAAAGGAGAAGAAGCATATGTTTGAAATGCTAGAAGTTGATAGGTGACATTAGGGGAACCTAAAAATAAGTGCCTAGTAGTGGCCAATTGATGGAATTCCTTTGAGTCTATATTAAAATGGATAGAGAAACATTCTTTCTTACTTATTCCACTTTCCCAAAAACCATGAGGCGTATTCCTTTTACCTTGGCCTATCCTTCTTGCTCGATGAAAATGGAATCTCATATCTACAAAGTGAGCTGCAAAAATTAACAATAATATATAACAAAAATTGTAAGTCAATATTTAAACCACTAACACATTTCCCTAAAAAATTGTTACAATAATATTTTCATTAAGGACACTTACCAATGAACTCTATTTTAGGGGAAATGAGGATTTACGAAGAGAAAGACAATTACAATTACAATGAAAGAGAGAAACATAGGATAGAATAAGGTGGGAAATCCCTTGTCAAATTTCTTCAAATATGCATGCTATTTATTTTTCTTTAGAGAAATTCCATTATGATATTAAATCTAATTGTTTCTTCTCTTTTTATCATAGTATCAACCCTCTTTTTTTTTTTTACTCTCATAGCATACCACAAAATTTATAGGAACTAAGTATTATTCTTCAAATTTTATAGATGAAATAACTCATAGGAATGATAATGGCACGATACACAAGTTACCGGGGATAATATTTTTAAAAGGGTTTGAGGGTTTAAGCTCATGAACAAGGGTAATGGTGGAGACATGGAAATTATATCAAAATAGTTGAACAAATGAGTTGGTTTTTGATAATAAGTGTTTATCGATATATTGAAACTTAACTTGGATGAAGGCATTCATATTTGTAAAATACTGAGAATTCCAATTTAAAATTGCTCATTTATAAGATCATTTCTAAGGCTAATTTCATGGAAGCCTAGGTAAAAATTAGGGATTTTTAGTTTGCAAATATCAACAGTTAAATTCACGAGGTTCCTAATAAAAAAAGCATTAAAATATGTTGCAGACAAAACATGTTTTACAAAGCCAAATAATGTCCAAGTGAGAATGAGGAAATATATAGTAAACACTGGAAATATAGACAATGATAGCATAATTGGTGGTAAATATATAGACTAATAAAATAGATAACTTATTAAACACTATCCAAAATAAAAGCAAACTAGTCAATTAACCATAATAAATATCAACTTACTTGTATCTTGTGTTTCCAAATTGACACACGAGACAATCCAACAATATTTCCACAAATTTAACCCAAAAATTTACCCTTTACACTTTAAATTTACAAGTAGTGTTGTGGAAATGTGCAAATAATAGATAAACTTACATTAGATAAAATGGAGAAGTTTTAGAAAATATCTTAAATTTCTGATTGAAATAAACAAGTTGTCATGCAAAACCATAACCTTCACTTTGGTTGTAGATATCAAAACCCTAACAAATATCGACACTCGATTAATGCTAAGGATGGGTGCATTGATTGTCTTCATTGAAATCTATCACCTTCTATATATGCATTTAAGGCTTAGGGTGGTTCCAAACCATACACTCTCGCCATGCTCAGAAATGATTGGAAAATAACACAATAATCACGATCAACGCAGTAACATAGCTCTACTCGGGAGTGACTCATCATCCAATTCATTCTCAATACCCAAAAAAATAACTAACAAACCATTAAATCAATGCATTCATTGTGCTTATTTATCACATTGATCTAATGCATAGGTAAGGACTGAAGTTGGGCTACAATTCACACATTGAAAAACTCAAACACTATGTACATCACCTGTCATCTAAAATTCCAAAGCAAAAATTCCAACCAATATCATCATATATCATCCATAATTCAAATCATAAGTATAATCAAATTATGTTGATACTAGGTAATGTAGTATCACATGCATTGTAACGATACATGACCACAAATATTTATCAAGCTTTGAAATAATGCAATTCATTTCCATAAATTATTTGACCAAGCTTTTGCATTATATCTTATGCAGATATATGGCATATGGTAAAGTTTGTATTGATAATCATAAGGATTATAAATGTAATAGAAACATATAACATGACCCTTTCAAATCATGTTTTTAATTAATAAATTTATCCTCATAATACTTGTGTTCATATACTTGACTTGTATTACATCCATATATATTGAAGTAAACACAATATGCATATTAGTACTAACCATCAGTTCACATATGTAGTTCATATTTTAAACATAATATGGATTTAATATAACATGCATTAATAAAATAACAAACCATCTTATGTGGTGTGCCCCCTCTGTTGGTTACGAAATAGGTCAAAAAACAATTATTTTTTCCGGGGGGGGGGCAATTTTAGGCATGACAACACAACAATGGAGGATGCATTTTGTAGCTTAATAAAAAATACAATATTTCTAGAAATTGGTATCAACACTAACCTCAATGATATTACATACATAAAACATATTTATCATAAACTATTGACAATGTTTAGTATCAGAAGATCTTGAAACACGATCCTATAGCCAATCACTTAGATTGTGCATTATCAAAACAATGATCAATGCATTAGATAATAGAAGAGAAAAGATGATATGTAATATATGATATCTATTATCATATCTGAGACAAGATCTAATACATACTCCAGATCCAAACCATAAACATGAAACCAATCATTAATATATTGTCTTTGATCAAAATAAAGCAACATATGTATAAATAGCACAAGAATTCACCATTAAAACATGCAAACTATCCTCTACACAAATACATCTACCAAAACATAACAATGATTATGATACTCAAACCACACACATAATAAACTAACATAAAATCGCATAGGATGAAGGGGCAAAGTGTTGGGTTGGTGGGGCAAGGCTAACCAATAGTGTTGCCTCCTAGAGAAAACCTAAATCACAATAAAATCTGCAACAAATAACCAAAATTGAGTATCAATAGTTTATATTGATAAATCCATGATTTACATTAGAACGACAGGAAAAGGTTTGACCTAGTGGATGCACTAGTGAGTAGAAGTATCAGTCCAAAATGAAAATGAAACCTAATGAACTTTCTGCTAACGTGGCTCAAGGCCAAACTTATACTTTTATAAGAAATACAATGCATATTCAGAATCTATTCTGAGTAGACATTAAGAGATTCAACACCCTCTCCAAATCTCAAATTAGTGCAACAACTAGTATATCTAAAACGATAGGGAACAAGTTTGGTTTGATTGAAGAAACTCGAGCAAAGGAACATGTGTCTCGGCATTGAAATTGAACTGACTACTCGAGTGGCTCACCAACTAGGTGTGCAATGTTGACCAATGATCTGCTTTGATGGGTGATGAAGCATATTGATATCATGTTCTCGATAACTAATGAGTTAATTTTCCATTAGAGGTTGTGCACACAAACCAAACATGGAATCTAGTTACAAGACCCCTTTGAGGGTTGCAATATTTGCAGAACCTTCATCAAAAAACCCTAATGATAATAATTAAGCCTAATAGTGCATCCAAAACATATCTTTTTGACATAAATTAGATATTTACCTTGTAACCCTCAAATTGTCTTAATGCAACATGATATTCTTTTGTTGTGTGTGGAAGACGGTATACATGACAATGAAATTACAGTTTGGAGGGTCAAAAAGAGCATTTTACAACATAAATATATTCAATTTATGGCCTCAACAACTCCCCCAACCCTAAATATTTGTGTGTCCTCACACAAAATAAAATGAATTAAACATAATAATACCAAACCTATATTGGATTCTCTTGCACAAAGATATACAAAATTGGCCAAAATTGAAGCTCAATTCCCATCAATTGCCAATGTTGGTGTTAATACTTGCCCTGCCTATCTTATAAACATCCTCCAATTTCTTCTTCAAATTATTATTATGAACCAACAGATAGAATTTTTTCATGTGCCATCTTTGTGCCATCTTGGTATGTTTGTTACTCTCCTCAAAAAGTATCTCAATTTCCTCTCAAAGCTTTTCATTTCAGGAATTTAGTACAACATTTTCAATCTTGAAATATTTGTCTAAAATCTTGTATTCTTCAATTTTAGGTTTTAGTTTCTTAATCGTTTTAATTATCTCAATTAGATTCTTAGCCTAGGGTCCATAATGCAAATATCCATAAAATTCAAAGGCATACTCAAAGTCCTAAGTCAATGGATCCACATAAGTTGTGGATTGAAACACATATGACTTTATCTTAGGATTTTTGGGTGCAAGTCTCCTCTTCTAAATAGAGTAATGATTAGTAATGGTAGGGTTTGATAATAATGTGTTGAAATATGGGGATTTTCCTATGGAAGAATGGTCACAAACATGATATTTATTCTTAGTAAATAACTTGCACATATCTAAGACTGAGTGTCTAGGCACGTGGACTAATTCACTAATATAATGATGAAGGGATGCCATAGAGTCAAGATCAACCATAGAAACCAAGTGTGCAAGGGAATATAAAATAGTGACATAGGTCACGAGAAAGGATGGGGGAACAATTTTACTCTTCATCACACTCCTCGTCAGTCTTTGTGGTGGAAAAAACGGTTGTTTTGATCCCTTCCTCTTTTTCAAACCCTTAGTTATTGTTACACATTTTTTTTTCATTCATGACAATTGATGTCATACCCCTATCCTTCACCATCCAAAGCGTATTGCCATTAACCTCTAAAGAAAATGGAAGAAAAACCTCCACAAAACAAAATTGAATCAAATTAATACGTTGAGGATATATTTAAATAATATCGATTCGGTTAATAAATTGTGTAAGTATAATAATATTTCTAACCTAGAAACCATTTCCCCATCAATTTCAATGGATGAAATATTTTTGGGTTCTGTGTATCCACAACCATCCATCCTTCGACATCTAACCTATCTCCAATAATTTTGTCTTCTATTAATTCACCCCTTGCATCCCCCCTAGTCTATTTTCAATCGACCCATCCCATCCTCCCTCAATGAACCCCTCAATGAACCTAATCACTACTCCACCAGCCAAATGTAATTCCCTATATTCTAACTTATCCCTTTCATCCCCCATTCAAACTAATTTGACCACTTCGTACACCTCGTCTTCCCCATCTTCCTCATTTCCATTCCACCATATCGATAACCATAAAACCTAACCATAGTAATAACAATGTTATCCTCCCTGCCATAATTTACAACCCTTTCTGCCAACTTGTTGTTAATATCTCTTGCTCCTCTATAGATTCCCACACTCAAAGTCATCTTCAAAAAGTTTTGAATTTTTCCATTGCCCCCCAAAAAAATCCCTATTGATGACATTGTATATAATATTGAATAAGGCTTAAAATATCTCGCTCATACTATTAAAGAAGAAATTAGACAATATTTCTCTGTTATCTTAAGAAAATCCAAAAACCATAAAAAAATGTAAATAAACAAGAATTTTTTGCCCTTAAAAACCTAAAAATAGCTCTAATATTGTTGTCCTAAAAGAATACAAAGGAGGCATTGTTGCTAATATGGAAAAAAATATTATAAAGATAAAGTGCTTGACCACCTTATTAACAGTGTAAGTTACAAGAAACTCAACAAGAATCCTTTAAATAAAATTTCACTTATTCTCTCCAAATTTGTCAAGACTAGTAATGAGCATGATTACATGAAACTTATTGAACATCATCCTTCCACGCCTAGAATTTATGGTCTACGAAAAATCGACAAGAATGGGATCCCTATGAGGCCCATTTTTAATACAATTGGAGGACCCACCTACCTTCTTGCCAAGCACCTTGCCGAGAATCTTAAGCCTCTCTTAGGTAACATCGCCTCCTTTTTCAAAGACTCTTCCCATTTAATTAACAAAATTAAGGATATAAATCTTGAACCCCATGAATTACTTGTTAGTTTCGATTTTGTCTCACTTTAAGCCAAGATTCCTATTGATGGTGCCATGAATGTTATTAATAAAATAATTGATCCCAACACTACCAAGTTAATTGAAATATGTCTAAAATCCATATTTTTTAGTTTTCCAAATGGAATTTATGAAAAAACATGTGGCATGGCTATGGAATCCCCTCTTTCCCATGTGGTTGCTATTTTTTTTATAGAAGATATTGAAATCAAGGCCTTAGATTCTTCCCCTGTTAATCCCAAGGTTTGGAAAATATTTTTTGAAAACACATTCATCATCTAGCCCCATGGACGTGAGAAATTAGAAATATTTAAGTAACAGCTTAATAATCAGTCTGAATTTATCAAATTCACGATGGAAATTGAAGAAGATGGTAGTCTTCCTTTTCTCAAATATCTTGTTACAAGGAATCAAGTCTCCCATCAAGTTTACCGTAAGCAAACACATACTAAACCATACCTCCATGTTGAATCCCACCATCATCCCAACTAGAAACTTGGGGTTCTTAACAGCTTAGCCACACAAGCCCTAAGAAATTTTGATAAGAACCATTTAGACATTGAGAAGGGTAATCGATTTGATGTTTTTAAGAAAAATGGCTACACTAAGAACCAAGGTATTAAAGCCTTAAAAAATGCTAGCAAAGGACCTAGAGAAAAATATGATATAAGTAATATGGTTTCAAAAGTTTGTCTCTCTTACATTCAAGGGACTACTGGAAAATTTTCTCATATCCAGAAAGAAAAGCATCATCACTACCTTTAAACCTATGACACTATTCGTAGCCACCTCAGATCCATCAAAGATCCCATTGACACCACTAATCAAAAGGGTGTATACTTAATCCCTTGTTCATGCGGTAAATCCTATGTGCGAGAAACTGGTCGCTCCATAAAACTTACGGTTTAGGAACATTGTGCTAAGATAAAACATAAAAATTTCCGCTCTTTTGCCCTTGCAAAGCACTCCCTAAAAACAAATCATCACATTTGCATTGAAAATGCTAGTATCTTAGCTAGAACTGACCATTACCACCACTGGAAATTTAGAGAGACTATTGAAATTGGTAAGCACCCCAATAACCTAAACAAGAATGATGGTTGGAAAATAAGTGAAAAATGGATTCCCACCCTCAACTCTGTATCGTCCCTTGTTAATGCTTCCCCTCTCTTTTTACGAATTTGAATATTTTTCTCATTAAATATACTACTTTTTTCCTTTTATAATTCCTAATTTTCCTTTCATTATCCCTAATATAATAAAATAATATATTTTATTAATTAATTTACTAACAATTAATTATTAATATATAATTATAATAAGTATACTAATATTTAAATATATATAATATTTAGATACATCATACATATATGTGTTTCATACATTAATATGTGACAAGGTTACAGTCAGACCATTCCCAGTGCTTTGTTTATGCTCCATTATTCCAGCTAACCGAGGTGTCCGCCGTTCCAAGAAGCAGCTGTCATCATGGATGATATGGAAGCAGTTGATTACTCAGTCGACCCTCTAGAGGGGGTTCCCATTTGGCACACATCTTTCGCCACATCAGAAGGTATGTTCAGTTCTGGCATCACCGGTAGTTTTTCTCCATACTCTCACACGGAACCATCACAGACTCAACAGGTGATTCTTCCGGACGACCCCCCTACCTGGCCAACACTCTCTACCCCCCCTCTTTCCCCGACAACCCCTGGTTTCGTGTCTGGCTACTTGAACCCTAACCTTGGTTTGGACCTCCCTGTGTCAAGCTCTCTTTCCCGGCCGTTTGTTCCTCCATCGGTTCCCATAGCTCCGGCTGGATTTAATCCTCTTGGTTCCACCATCCCTCCTTCAGGCAGTTTCACGGTCGTTCCACCGCTTGACGGTTCTGTCCCTAGTTCTACAGGATTCCCAAACCCTCCTTCGTATAACCCTAACCCTCCCCCTGCAGCATCTATTCCTATTTCGATCCAGGTTCACCCACAGCCTCCTCCTCTGGGATCAAAGAAGAATCATAAGTGTTACAAATCCAAGGTGGACGACATTTTCCTTAGATTAGAAGAAGACATTTAGTGGGGCGAGACAATGGATTTCGCCGACAGGGTCCTGGTCAGGCGCATAAGAGGACAAAATTACATGGCCGCTCGCCTGAAAGCATGGGCATCCGAGGTTTGGGGTCACCATCTGGTTGACATCCCCTTCATGCAAACTTTTGTGAGGGGATGGTTCGCCCTGAGATTCGCTCGTGCCGATCATACCAACTGGGTATTGTCCTCTTACTGGCACTTCAAACATGCCCCGGTGCTACTCAAGAGATGGACGCCCCTTTTTGATCTTGAGACGGAGCAGATAGGCATAAGACCTATATGGAATACGATAAGTCCTACCAGCTCACTAACATGATGGCATATGCTCAGATCCTCATCAACTTGGACACCAGGGGAGGCCTACAAGAGTATATCACTATACAATGGAGGGACACATCCTGCAAACAAATCATTGACTATGAAGGCATTCCTTATCGCTGTCACAGATGTCACAAGGTGGGGCATTTATACAGGGATTTCCCTCTCCTGTAGAAGAACAAAGATCCAGAACACCCTGGAGGATTCCCCTCCCAGCAAGTAAATGATCCGGTCCTAGAGGATCGCAATAAGGAGATTAGGGTCTCCCGAGGTTCTCCTGATACAGTGGGAGCGGTCAAGGATCCCTCAGCCACTAACCAGCCTCCACCATCTCCTCCAGCCAGCACCTGTCATTCTCAGGACATCAGCTCGGATCCGGGTATGTTTCATACATCTTTATCTCACTCATCTCCTGTGTTTGGCTTATCTGATGTCACTGCATCACATTCCTGCATCAGCACATCTCCCACTTTATCATCGCTCTTGACCTCTGTGGGAATATTTAGATCCCTGGGTCACGTCTCATCCCCCTCCCTATTATGCTCCCTTCCTCTCCCCTCACTCATTTACTCCCCCTGTAATCCATCCCTACCATCCTCCTCCCTCCCCTCTGGTGCCTTACTCTCCCCCCTCGTCCCCCCAATACTCCCTCCGATCCAGATCGAGGGATAAAAGTGATGATGCGATTGGACTGGAACCTGAAGCTACCCCTGTCTCCCATAAGACCTCCAGGGGTCGACCCTCCCAGCTCACTAAAGCTAGACATGCGGCAGGAGAAGAAGTTGCCCTTGGGCAACAACAAACCATCCTCAGGGCCCTTAGAGCTAGGAATGGCCCTCAGTCGCATCCCTCATGAAGATTATCTCTCTCAACTGCAGAGGGTTTGCTAGTCAGCCCAAAAAACTAGCTCTTAAAAGGCTGCTCACTTCATCCCAGACAGACATTATATTTTTACAAGAATCGCTTTGCTTGGCTGATTCCCTTATACACACTCTTCACGCTTGGATGCCTAATTGGACTTTTCATTCCCTAGATGCATCTGGGAGATTTGGGGCCATTACTATTGGGATCTGTAACAAAGCTCTAGATATTAGGAACACATGGGGAGGGAGAGGCTTCATAGGCATAGATATTTTTGCCCACCCTCTAGAGATGGAATTTCACATTATAAATGTTTATGGCCCCTATGTAGACATGGCTAATTTCTGGAGAACCTTTCTGGACTCTGGTCTCCTACAGGTGGATAACATCATTCTAGGAGGGGAATTAAATTTTTCTTTGGGCTTTAGTGAATCTTGGGGTCACTCGGCCCAGGTTGACAGCTTATTAGACACCATCTCTTCCCTTCTCAAGGAACATCAGTGGGTGGACATTCCTTCTGCCAAGATTCAGTATACTTGGACCAGTAATCGCAGTGGTGAACACGGTCTTGCCAGAAGACTTGACAAATTCCTAATCAAGGAGGCTTTCCTGAACAATCTCCCTCGTAGTCGACAATGGGTTGGTACTGGAGGGGTTTCAGACCATAGGCCAATATATATGGAATTGGCAGATGTAAATCAGAAGATAAGGAGCCCATTCAAATTCAATGCCTCTTGGCTTAAAGATCCTTCATACATACAGTTGGTCACTAAATTCTGACAGACTAGCCCCATACTAGACAATGAGGATCATACTGATGGTTTCATAAGGAAATTGACTGAACTAAAGAAGGTCTCTAAAATGTGGGCTCATTAGAAATGCATAAATGATGACAAATCTCTAAGGGAGGCAGAGAGAGCTATTACAGCACACGAGGACATCTCAGAAGGCACCTTTCCCATGGTTGAGAGTAAAGAACTTTACAGCTCTCACATTAAGAAGTGCTCTCAAATCCTTGAGGAGAGGGAAGAAAGTTCGAGACTCAGGAGTAGAGCAATTTGGCTCACCAAAGGAGATGACAACACTAAATTCTATCATAAATTTGCTAATGGTCGAAAAGCTATTAATACTATTTGTGAATTGAACGATGAGCAGGGGCACTTAGTTTCATCACAGAAGGATCTGGCTAGACTTGCCATTGATCATTTCAAGAGCATCTATAAGGCACCTCGAGCTACGAACATGTTGGAGATCATGCGAGTAGTTGAACACTTCCCCAAATTCGTCCATCAGGAAGACACAGAAGACCTATTGAAGGAAGTAACGATGGAAGAGTTAGAAGCAACACTAAAATGGTTCAAGAAAGACAAGAGCCCTAGCCCTAACGAATGGACCATTGAGTTCTATAATGCTTTCTTTGAAATCCTAGGGGAAGACCTGCTCAAGATTGTGGAAAATTGCAGGAGTGGTAGAATATCCTCGGCCATTAAATCTACCTTCATTTCCCTCATCCCGAAATCAGATAACCCATCCTCCTATAATGATTTCCGGCCCATCCCTTTGTAACTGTCTATACAAGATTATCTCCAAGATAATCACTAATCGCCTGAAGCCTATACTCTCTCGACACATATCATCTGAACAGTTTGCTTTTCTGCATCACAGACAGATCCATGAAGCTATTTCCACTGCACAAGAGCTCCTCCATACCTTGCAAATTAAAAAACAGAAGGGTATGATATTGAAGGTAGACCTCTCAAAGGGTTTTGATAGAGTAGACTGGCTTTACATCAAACTATTGCTAACCCATCTTGGTTTTCCTTATGAATTTATAAAATGGATTATGGGTTGTATAGCAGATGTATCTTATAGTGTGTTACTCAATGGGGAAGCTACATCTTTCTGCAGTTCAGAGAGAGGACTCAGGCAGGGATGTCCACTCTCACCCCTTCTTTTTTTACTCATCATGGAAGGATTAAGTAGGGCCATATCAATTGCTCGCGAGAGGAATCACCTGACAGGCATCAAGATAGCAGATAAATTTTTTCCTCACCCACCTATTATTTGTTGATGACATACTCATTTTCTTAAATGGTAGTATTGGGGACACCACGACCCTCCAGAACATTTTCAATCTGTTCCAACAGGCTACTGGGATGTCAATAAATAACAATAAATCCTCAATTACTTCAGTGGGCTGCTCCCAGCATGAGATATTATATACATTACAGCGCTTTCCATTCTCCTCTTAGAACCTGGCAGAAGGGATTAAATACTTGGGCTTCAGATTAAAGCCACTTGGTTATAGGATAGCGGACTGGACATGGCTTATTGCGAAAGTGGAGAAGAGAATTCAAGTATGGTATCATAAATATCTATCTCGGGCTGGCAGGTTAATACTTATCAAAGCAGTGATAGAAGCCACTCCAGTCTACTAGATGACCCTGGCATGGATACTGAAAGGTATATTGAACAGATTACAAATTATTTGCTGCAGATTCCTTTGGAAAGGCAATCAACCGAGCAAGTTATTCACCTGGGTCAAATGGGACACTATAGCAAACCCCAAGAGCTGGGGAGGATGGGGCATCAAGAGACTGGACCTCTTCTCCAAAGCACTGGCGGCCAAGCTTGGCTGGCAACTTATCGCCAGTAATAGTCTTTGGTCCTGTGTTATTCAATTGAAATATATCTGGCCCATGAATCTGATGGACTGGATTAGACAGCAGCATGGAACGAGGAACAACATCTCCAATATATGGAAAGCAGTCACTAGTTCACTTCCCCTGCTACAGGGTGGTATTACGTGGTGCATTAAGGAGGGCAATGTTGTGCGTATCGGATTGGACCCATGGGTAGGTTGTGGTAATGCCCACAGATTACCAGCAGACTTAATAAGGCATCTACATGACAGGGGAGTCATCCACATCAAACACATTGGTGACAGCATAAACTCTTCATTTCTATAGCAGGCATGGAAAACGACTCAAGACTTGGAAATACCTGCAATGGCAACAGGATTGGCAGAGTTATATGGATGCACTCACCCAGGCACACATCCGTCTCATTGAAGGACAAGACGAGATCATTTGGGATTTTGCAAAACACAGTGTATATTCTCCGAAACAAGGTTACATTATACTGATGGAACCTCACAAGCCCCAGAACATACTTCCGACTTGGAAACAGCTATGGAAACTCAAGGCGGCCCCTCGCTCATGTTTATTGATGTGGAACATCCTCTTTGACAAGATCCCCACTGGCACTAATCTGATGAAAAGATCGTTTCATGGTCCATTCTAGTGCCACCTTTGTCGAGACGAAGAAGAAAGCACAGAACATATTTTTCTTAATTTCCCCTCATCCAAAGAATATTGGAACTCCATCATTTCTCATTACCCACCCTTAAAAAATTGGAATGGAAATAACATCATGGATGCTTGGAATACATGGTGCACAAATCATAAGGGCAAATCCAGGAGCTTACCTTTGCTTGTCTGCTGGTCATTATGGGTTGCCCAAAACCAAGATATCTTCAACAACAGATCCCCCCATTGGCCTACCATCATGAACCATACCATTGTTGACTTCGACCTTCTTCCTGAAGAAGCCCCCAGTGCCCCTCCTCGATCTATCATACCTGAAAACATTGACAAATCTAAGCCATGGGCATATTTTGATGGCTCTGCACAGGAGGCTGGATGTGGGGGTGGTGCCATCCTTCACCTTAATGATTATCATTGCTACAAGATCCTATTTAACCTAGACAGAGGAACTAATAACTTCGTTGAACTTTGCACTGCAAAACATATTATCCATTTTGCACTTGCAAAACAATGTAGACATCTACAGTTGTTTGGTGACTCTCAAATCGTATGCAATTGGTTGAATGATGCATCTCATTGCAATGCATTTTCATTAAGGAAAATATTAGATGAAGCTAAAAGATTGATATCATCATTTGACTCCTTCGTCTATTGACACATTTACAGGGAGCTCAACTCAAAAGCAGATTGCCTATCCAAAGAGGCAGCGCATAGACATGGGAACGATTGGTTGATTCAGGAGGAGATAGATGGGGTCTACTACCAACATTACCACAAAACTTTTGATGATCTTGGTGTTTAAATGGGTTGTGATCCCCATATATATTTTGATTATCATTGTATATATTGCACATATTTACTTGTTTTTTGATACTGGTACAAACGGATCATGTTAACTTAGTCATTTCTCTTTGCGAAGAGATGGATATATTTTGACCTTGCTCTCACTATGTTAAGAAAGCAGATATAGATACAGTACACTAGAAAGCAGACTCCCTACGTGGAGACATAACAGTTCTCTTTTTTGATCATAATCTTATGTGACTCGTCAGGAAACTGCCTCCATATGAATATGCATCAGCATCTACAAAATGTAATTTCTTAAATCAATAGAAATTACGACTTTTTTCCAAGGGAAAAGAAAATGTGACAATATATATAAATCGCTAATAATATTAATATTATAGAAAAAAACATAAATAATTACACAATTATTAACTTAATTATATTAATAATATCATATTAATTGATTGTAATCATTTGATACTTCATCTTTTATTTATATATATTATAATATAATTATATATATTTTATATATATTATATTATATATTCATAATAATTATATAATATATACAAGTATACATTAATTAATTATTATTAAATAAGTTGATTAGTATTAATAATTTAACACATTATTATATATACATTAATTATTAAGATTAATAATAAAAAAATTATATTATTAATTAATTATTATTAAAGTTAAATAACCAATAAACTTCCCTTTAATAATTAAAAAAAATATTGACATTAAAAATAATTATTAATTTTAATTTTAAAATATTTTCTATATGTTGGTTTTTTTCCTTTCCATTGCATATTTATTCTTTATTTTCATGGTCATATTTCTTCACATTCATTTTTCTTCTAGAAAATGAACCTCACAAGTAGGTTCAAAATGTCAATTGACCCTAAAATTTATGTGTTGAATCCTGAAACCAATCTCCAACCAAAAAAAACTTTCTATGGAAGATAAGAATATGTGCAAATACCTTAAAAAACCTTAATTCAAAAGGATGTTTCAAGTTGAACATTAATAGATTGTGATGTTGATTATTGTCACAATGTGCATACTTGTTAGACTGTGATATTATCGCACTTTGCTCATTCTCAGCATGCGGCATTGTTTTAATGAAGGTAAAAATAAAAAGTACGAGAAGCTTCTAGAATAAAAGCCATGTGGATGACATTTCCTCTGAGCATTGTGGATCTAACTTGCATCCCTAATTTTTTGGCTCTCAACCTCCATCCCTTATCAGCCTCTTATTGTTTCCCATGCCTATAAATACAACCATCTCCCACTCAGATGGCTAGTTAGAAAATCTCAAGAATGATTTTGGCTTTGGCGTAACTCTGCTGAAATACCAAACCTTTGATATCATGAATTTTGAAGGAAAGTAATTGAAATAGAGAACAACTAGAAAGATATCTACAACATCAAAGTGGCTTTAGGGTGTAACCTTTTATTCATTATAATAAAGTTACATGTTTCTTTCCCACAAATTATTTTCTATTTATTTGGAAAGCTTCAGTGTATACTTCCATGATCATATATATAAGTTTTATCAAATCGCTTTTTGGATTAAGTGCACTTTAATGGTTTGTTTGTTTGTGATAATTGTTGGTCATTGCTTCAGAAAAAGAAGGATGAGATTGGAAGCTACAACAATTAACCAACAAATACAACCTTTGTGAAATGGTATGAGTTCATCTCACTCTCATTTCCATTGATAATTTTATTACAATTAAACATGGGAAAGTTTCTTGTTCTTGTTTGTTTTTGTTCTAAATCCAGTTACCAAATATATGGAGATCACTCTTATCCACAAGAGGGATTTATTATTTAACAAAATTGGTAACCATATTGGGGGAAAATCTTCAAATATGTTCTTCATATTTGGTTTGATTTATTGTATCCATGTTGTCTTGAATCTTTCTACTTTCTAAGGCGTCACTGAGCAAAATCTGACTCTTAAACCTCATATATATTCAAATATTGAATACATTATTTATTGTTTCTTCCTTTTTGCATACTTTCACACCTTTCTTTCGGTACCATAGTGATGTTGTCACGCATGGGATGTTTTTAATTTGTGACACTTCCTTGTTATCAAATGGTATTGTACTTCCATCCTACAACATGATTTGAAGAAATTAGAATTCCATAGTGTTTTTCCCTAATTGATTTTGGATTTGTTTGTTATATGGTTTTTAAGTTTGTTTACTATTGTTATACAGTAGAGACATTCCATATCAAGTCTCTTTAGTGTATTTTTCACCTTTTTAGGTTTGTGCGATATTTATGTTTTTACCACCTTGACCTAGTTGTTTTTTATTTGTTGATCAAAAGGTTTATATTCTCTTGTCCTTGAATATTAAGATCTTAGTATATTTCTCTCTACAATTTAGTAATTATTTCAAAGTTTTGTTTTTTTCATTGTTTTGTGAAAAGAAATTTTTCTTCTCCATTCCAAAATATTTGTTTTTTCAAAAAAAATACATATTTCTTGACTGTGGACTATCAATTATCCCCCTAGGCTGGGTTGTTATAGGTGGTGACTTTAGTGGATTTTATCTTAGGGATTATACAAAAGGTGATGACAAGGGGAAGATCCATGTTGTGCCTGAAACAAATGTTGGTCAAACTCACTTGAGCCTTCTTGAAGGGTACTCCACTTCTTAGTGAAGGTACTTGATCTATAATTGAATGTTACTTTTGTTGTGCTAATTTCAATTACAATTTATAAACAAATGCTTGTCCATTTCTTCCTGCGCATAGGTTTCCTTTGGTTTTTTGTGAATGTAAACAGGTAAATTTGATCAAGTTAAATGTGACATTCATGAGAGAAATAGCATAAAACACAAGTGTTGAACAATAGAAAATAAAAAGTACAACAAACCATCAATTGAACACTTAACACAATGTTTTGATGAAGGAGTTCACCACCCCTGGGCTACATCTCCTTGGTCCAACTTCCATGGCTTGGGCCTTTGTATTAGCTCAATATGGAAAAATTGTTGTTTACAAAGCTCTACTACTCCTTAAACTAGTTTCAATGTGTTCAAAATGTCGGAATTAGCTAGGAACACCTTTTCCTAAGCCCCATTTGGTCGAAATTTTCTCTAATTATGACCCAAACTAATTTTCCCTAAAAAAACTCCTCCAAAACTGGAGGAACTCCGGTTAAGCCTTCTATTTTTGGATTTAAGGCCGAAATTGATGGTACCACCAAAATTTTCGTCAAATTAAACTCGCGTTTAATTAATTCTAAGCACAATTAACTAGGCATTAATCCAAGTTAATTAGTGTTAATCACGTGTTTTAAAGGTTAACTGTTTCCATTTGCGCTCATTATTTAGGTGGAGGTGTCACATGGTGGCATTAACCATTAGCAAAATTGTTGCTTAGTGTCATGGTTATGGTGTGTTTTCCACCTTTTTGTTAATGGTTTGATATCACTGCTAGAGCATTCACATGTCATGAGTTCGTGGCTTTGTTGGCACCGGATGTTAACTATAACCGTGACCATCGTGGGTTGGTGTGTTCACGTGGGAGGGCTAGCCCTCCTAATTACCAACTCTAATCACATTAAACTTTAAATTTACGCGGACAATGATACATGTTAAGTAACAAGTTGTGGTGTAGTGGTATGGCATGGAGTTTGTTGGAGGCAGGTCCTGGGTTCGACCCCTTGGCCTGCCATAAAATTTTTATGAACAGCGTGCTGAGTCAACCTTTGGATAGGAACACGTGGTGACCTCTGGGCTTGCCACTTGTCCCCTCCTCATTGGTATGTTCTAAACCAATCATACTATGCCACGTCACCAACTTGAAAACCAACCAGAACATGACACTAGGAGAACTGTGATTGAGCTGTTGACCATCATTAACCTTGCAAAGTCACCTACCACGTCAGTAGTATGGACTACTAATTGTGCAGTGTCTGTGCATCTTTTTTTTTAATTTCTCTTGTTTGGCAAAGCGGACAGAACTCAATAACTTCCTCATCCGAACTCAGTTTTTAGTGAAACAAGTTGTGTTAGGATCTTTTTTCTAAGATAGATGTAGTCATTCATGTTTCGAGCCATTCTGAGAAATGAGTGCCTGATCATTCCTCCCCACTAAAAGCCTTTTGGACCCCAAAAGATACTATCAATTGTTCAGCAGGTGAGGGTACATCTCCCTCACCTTCTCGATTTGCAACCATTTGGCTTTAGAAGGATTTTGTCCCTTGAGTCACACTCTAAGGTATTCAATATTCCCTCTCTTTGAATTTTTGGTTCTTCCGTCAAATATGAGATCTTGCTAAATTTCATTAAGATATTCTGGCGATAAATCATCTATTGATGGCAACTGAACATGCTCTCCTTGATCATCAATCAAAAGAGGCTCAAAAAATCTCAAATTCTCAACATTAAAAACAAAGTATATTTGCATATAAGGAGGCAAATCAAGCTTAAATGCATTGTTACCAATCTCTTTTAGAATTTTAAAAGGACCATAACGAATTGGTTTAAACTTTTACCTTCCCCTTGAAGTCTCTTTTTGCTAATATATAAGAAAACTTTGTCTCCAACTTGAAATTTGTGATCAATATGATGTTTTCCAAGCCTTGCCTTATAGTTGCTTTGACTCTTTTCCAACTATTCCTACATTGTATGATGTATCAATTGAATTTTCTCTATGAACTTCCTTTCCTTATCAATGTCATTATGACCATCGATGGTGACATCTTTCTTAAAGATGAAGTCCAATGGTGATCTTGGCAAGTACACAAAACATGCCTCAAATGGTGATGTGTTTGGGGAATAATGCTTTTCCCTGTTGTATGCATGTTGTATGTAATGCAATTGTTCATCCCACAACTTGGGATGTTTTCTGCAATATCCTCTAAGAAGATGAATGACTCTTTTTTTGACCACCTCGGTTTGTCCATCTATTTGCGGATGAAAGGTTGTACTCTTCTTCAACTTTGTGTCCATCATGTCCCACAAATTTGACCAAAAATTCCCAACAGATCGAGAATCTTGATCACTTACAATGGAAGAAGGAAGACCAAAATGAACCCAAATGTTTTGAAAGAAAAGTTGAGTTGTTTGTTCAGCTATAATTTTCTTTTTACATGGTGTTAGTATACACATTTTTTTGAACCTCTCTACAACTACAAACAAGTAATCATGACCTTTCCTTGACAATGGAAGACCTACAAAATCCATTGAGATACTCTCCCATGGACATGAAGGTACCAAAAGTGGAGTGTACAATCCTATTTTCCTATTGTGAGGCTTACTTGTTGCACACAAAGAATATCCTGTAATGAAACAAGATACATTATCAAACATGTGTGGCCAATAACAATACCTTTGGAGATTTGCTAGGGACTTGCTTATACCAAAGTGTCCAGCAACCAATGAAGTGTGTGCCTCCCTTATGATATTGTTTCTTTTTGTCTGTGGAATACACAACTTACCCAAGTGATAAAACAAACTGCTATGTACATGGTAATCCAACTCTTCAATTTGGTTTCCTTGACTCAAGCCTTGACTCAAGCTTGCATGCACATCTCGAAGGTCATTATCATATGCATATTGCTCAATGTAAATTTCATGCAAAACATAATTATGCTAGAGTATAATAGATGAATTTACAATATGCCTTGAATGCATATTAACTATCTTATTGTAGATTCCATTTTTATACTTGATAACCAATTGAAATTGTTGTAGAAAACCCATCCATCTAAAGTGTCATGACTGCTACAACTTTGACTACGACTGTAAGTATTGCAATGGTTGATGGTCGGTATGGATAATGGCCTCCTTTCCCATCAAGTAGTGTTTCCATTTTTTAACACTTTGTACCAATGAGTAAAGTTCTTTATCATAAGTGGGATAGTTAGTCACAGCTCCATTAAAAATTTCAGAATGAAAGGAAATGGGCTTACCATGCTGCATAAGAATTGATTCCATGGCGTAATCGCTAGCATCCATTTGAATCTCAAATGGTTGTCTAAGATCCGGAAGAACCAATACTAGCGCTAAACTGATCTTTTGCTTTAAAGCATCAAATGATTTATGTTTTACATATCCCCAATGGAAGACTTTCTTGACACTAGTCAATGCATGTAATGGAGCTGCAACGGAAGAAAAATTAGAAATAAATTTCTTTCAATATTGTGCTACCCCTAAAAATATTCTTACCTTTGTAATTGTATTGGGCTTGGGCCAATTTAGAATGACCTCAACCTTAGAGAGGTCGATCTTCAGCTCACCTCCTCCAACAATGTGTCCCAAATACACTAAAGAATTCTTTCCAAATTCACACTTCGACATCTTTGAAAACACCTGTTCTTTTCTCAAGACATCAAGTACTTTGTTTACATGCATGACATGTTCATCTCTAGATTTGCTGAATATGAGAATATCATCTAAGTACAGAATGAAAAAATCATCTAGAAATGGTCTCAATACATCATTCATAACTCTCATGAAAGTAGTTGGAGAATTTGTAAGACCGAAAGGCATAAGAAGCCACTAAAACAATCCTTATTTAGTTTTAAACGCGATTTTCCAATTGTACTCTTCAGTTATTCTAACTTGATGATAACCACTTCGTAAATCTAACTTAGTTAAATACTTTGCATACCTCAATTGATCAAGCAAATCATCAATTATTGGGAGTAGATCATGTTTCTTTACCATGATTTTGTCCAGTGCATGGAAATCCACACACATGCACCAAGTCCCATCCTTCTTTGGAACCAAGACAATGGGTGAACCGCATGGTGTCGTAGATGAGCGTATGATACCTTTTTTCAACAATTCTTGAATTTTCTTCTTGATTTCCATGCTCTCCATAATCGACATGTGATACATGCCAATGTTTGGAAGTGGAACATCCTGCTATAGCTTATCTCATGCTAAATTCCCCTCTTGGGAGGTAACCCCTTTGGTTCCTGAAACATCTCGCCATGCTTGCTTACCACATCAAACAAATAATATTTTAATTTGTCAACACAACCTTCAAAAGATTCATAATCAATATCATTATTTTTCTTGATCATGAGAAGCACAAAATTGTCACTTGCATTTACTAGTCTCTTCATCTACCCTGCATTAACCAAAGAAATGTTTAGCTTTTTGCGATGGGCTCTCACAATGTACTCCACCCCATTCTTGAGAAATAAGTATTTGTTTTCATGGTGATAAAATACTGCTTTCCTATCATACAAATAAAGACTACCCAAAATGATTCTTGAGATGTCAAGTGGAACTACATCTAACTCAACTTCATCCATGAACTTTCCAATAATGGTGAACTTGAATAAGCACTTCCTTGTAACCTGTAAATTTGCATTATTGACTATCCAACCCAATGGATACGGCTTATGATGAGGTACATTTTCAAGCTTAAGCTTTTTGACCAAGTCTTCTGAAATTAATTTTAATTGTGACCCACTATCAAATAATGCATCAATATTTGTATGATTTGAAATTACCCTTACATGAAACAAATCTATTCTTAATTCTTCATTTGGAATGTCGTTCTGACTATGTGAGGAACCAGTGCTTGCAACAACTTCTTTTCATTTTGTGACCATGGCCAAAATCTTGGTCTCATCAACAGAATCTGATCCAAGATTATGTTGTGTGGTAGCGGTCATCTTTTGTTTTCCCTTATTGTTTTGTTTCTTAGGCCTTAGTTCAGGATGTAATTTCCAAAAATAGGCTTCATCATGCCCAGTTTTGGAACAATGTTGTCATATGGTTTTCTCCCCTTCTTTATTCACACTTTCATTCTTCTTTTCCTCCCTTCTCTTTCACCTTACCCTTGAAAGGCTTCTTCTTACTACCCTCTTCCTAAATTTTCTTTCCCCTTGCTTCAAGGCATGTGGCTTGCACACATACCTCATCCATTGCTTGGATTGAACATAAGGATAGTATGTTTTAAATTGCAATGTAAACCCCTAATATATCTCAATAGGGCATCTTGGGAATTCAAATATACTCCTAACAACAAATCCCTCTTTCTAAACTCCTATGTATAGTCTTGGATTGTTTGGCCTTTGAGCTGCCTAAAATTCTTCCAACTCATATTGGATTTTTGCATATAGGCTAAAGCGTAAAACTGTATTTTAATTGCAGAAACAAACTGTTATCAAGAAAACTAGTGTCCATGCAGAGCTCCTAGCCCCATTAAGACGGGTAGCTATCTTAGAAACAAACAAACTAAAGTCACTTGTGTTTTCCTTTATGAGAAATAGATGAGAGAGAAGCAGAGAGTGCCAACCTCAGTGTTTCGCTTGGCTCCTTGCTTGTTTCCTCTCCCCTTTGACAAAGCTTTGCCACTCTTTCCTTACTTGTCCTGCTTCAAAGAACACTTGTAGAGTCAAAGCAGCATAATACCATCAAAGCATAGAGATCTATAACCATAAACAATATAGGATCAGATATATATTAACCATACGAATGCATATATCAATACAAGATTCAGAGATATACAAGAATATGGAGGAAAACTCAAATAGCTTTATTGATAGAAGTAGTAGAAGAGAGGACTACAACCCATTGGTCTAACCTAGTGCCATCCTCCCAGCATGATAGCCATCTTCACCTCATGAAAAGCTAGATCACCCAACACTATGATGTTCCACAGAGAAACCAATAGCACTTCCTTACAAGATACAAAATTCTAGCCTCTAGATCTCTAGGATGAGGAATCCATATATAGATATTTGTAGGTGGGTGAGTCAACTTCTGGGATTTTGATTAGTGCCATTTCTCTGATAGTTCTTGGTTCCACTTGGAGATTTCATGATCTCTTACTCATCCCTAGGTGAATTCAGAGAGGCAAGTGTCAAATGGGCAGTTTCTAGAAGATTCTCTGGGTTTCCACCTAGCCAATTGCCTCTGCCATTTTTCTGCTATCTCTCATCGCACCCTATAGAAGGGATTTTCAATATGCATCGCACTTTCTTCATGTAGTAGGTGAGATGCATCTCACCCTTAGCATTGAGCAGTCTGTATGGTCCAGTTTTGACCAGTTCTGAGTAGTTTTTCAGGGAGAACTTTTGGGGGATGATGTAATCAGATGACCTTGTTCCTTTAGGGTATGAAACATCACTTTTAGCGGTTTAGAAGCCCTTGGTTATGGACATATGAGATTGGGGTTGCAGTGCCCAAATATGTCTATAACAGTTGCCCCCTAAAGCATGAGGTCGTAAATCTTCTGATGTCGGGTGAAATGCTTTATCATGAGGATCCGAGGTTTTTCAAACTAGAAGGTGACCTGTAATAAGATACAATACAATACATTATCTTAAAAATATTTTCATGATCTAGCTGAGGTGGGCATTCCCATGCTTAGCTTTATAAATTCATTTTCATGGACATAGGACAGACAACCGTTTGTGTGGCAGACTGATGATTCTGGTAGAGTCATCATCCCTTAGCTTGGATGATTATCTGTGTAGCTATGATGCACATTTGATGTCTTTATTTTCTTGAATATATCGCAACTCGAATGGATGAAACTAGATCTGGGGTCTTCAAACTCATTCAATCTTCACCCAAAGTACAAGTCGATCCATGTGAAAGGATGTTCTGACGTCGAACATGGAAAGACATCGCCTGATTATCAGCCAATGATGTAAGCTGTTAACATGCATGAGAGGAACCACCAATAATGATGATGACCCTTAAGGTACAGCAGTACAATTTACGTGGTGCGAATACATGAGTTGATGTTGAACACCATGCAAAATCTCTCGGTCGAAGGCCATTGGTGTAAACCTGTCACTGGAAGTGAGAAACTTGCCATTGAGGCATGCAAGTTTCAAAGTACTGAAAGGGTTGTTCCTAAGTCAACTTCTTGGATAATGAGCTGATGTCGACAAGAAGTGACACGTCATAGGAGGGCCTTAATGAATCCCACATCTATGACACAAAACAAAGAAAATGATTTATCGGAGGTGAAAACGATTTGATGATACAAGGTTCAGGCTGGCGGTCATGAATGAATGAAGCTTGAAGGTATTGCAGCGGATGAGATGTAAGCTGGGTTGGTGAATTCTCTGAGCGACTTCTCTTGAACATATCAGCGACACTGAGATGGATTGGTAGCATTAACCCAAAAAATGGATGGTACAGAGGACCAATGGTGATATGACCGGTGAACAAAATAACCCAACCCAACTCAATCATGATGATGGAGTAAAAGTGTCATGTTCAAGAGCGACCTACTACCAATAAAGTTTCTTCAAGTTTTCTTCCCAATTTTTCCCCAGTCATTGCTAACTAGTACCTCTTTATTTTTGTCAAGCTTGAGGAGGATAACATATGCTTGTTCTGTAATTTGCCCTTTAGGAAAACCCGTAGCTATGTTTTAACGAGCCTAGCGACAATGAAACTCGCTCTTGTTTGCGTGGACAAGTTTTTCGCTATTGTTTTAAAGAGTTTAATGACAAAGATAACTCGGTCCTTTTCAATTTTAGAGAGTCTGAAAAGAGATAGAAAGGAAACTCCAGTAATCCTTTTTCGTAATATAATCCCTTAAGTCCAAAAAAGTATAAAATAATATGAAAGGGCTGACTTTTCAATAGTTTTAACGAACCGAACAAGACAAGCACTCGATCTTTTTGTGTAATGATCCCTGAGGTCCAAAAATATTAAAATCTAGAGGAGGGATGGCACTTCCAATCACTTTAACGAGCTGGAGAGGCCAATTGCTCGACAATATTTTCATATTTTACGAGTCAGATGAAAAGAGCTTAAAGGAGACTTGTTTTTGTAGGAACGAGTGATTTTTTTGAATAGCAGTTGGTTCCAGGTAAGGTTTGGAACTTTTCAATCACAACAGTGTAAAGAAGATGGCTAATAGAATCACTCGTTGCAACTGTTCCTCAAAAGGGGTAAACAATCAAATGGAGGCATATGATTGGCTAAAAAAGAGTGGAGGTGATGGTAAGAACACGACCAAGGCTCAAAAGCTGATGATTATGTGATCGCAATGGTTATTTACTGAAGGATGGGTTCATTTTTTAATGAGCTTAAACTCTGGGGGAATATATGCTCATTGCTAGGTTTATTTTTTAACGAGCTTGAACTTCGCGTAAATCTGCTCATGCCAGTCATATTATAAGGATGTCTCATTGATAGGTTCAGTTTTTAGGGAGCTTGCCCCATTTGAAACTTTGCTCTACAGCCTTTTTTTATGCAGGCTAGGAATGACCAACCTACGAGTTTAAAGGGTTAAGAACCTACAAACTAAGAAAATAAATGGTTGCTTTTCACTTGCATGCCCCCAGGTATAAAGAAGTAGAGTTTCCAGGTTACCATATAGAAGTTCTTGCATTAGCAAGATTGTTCCACCCATGTAGCAGACAAAACACTTCCTTGGCTTTGTCCATCAAAATGGATGAAGGTGATTCCAGTTCCAATCACCTAACCTTTGACGGGGGAATCCTTTTCCAGTCTGATCCATTTTCCTAAATGGATAGGATAGTCAGACTAGTCTACGTGGAAACCTACCTTATAACTGGGGTTTTCCTGCCGAAGCAGACCAGGGCGCATGCCTCCTGGGTTTAGCCACATTCACCAAATCACCCACGTTCATCAGGTGGATTTACTGGAGATTGATGAGACACTCCTTGTGCAAAAAGACCAATTAGGAATGGAATTTGACTAGTAGCTATGTTTGAACCAAGGAACGAAAGCCGGTCTATGAGTTGGACCACTCTGCCTTCATGCGGAAACACATCACTCGAAAGAGTGAGGAAACAATAGCTCCCATGCTATAAATGTAGTCACGCCTAAGGAGTAGATTGTAATCTAAAGGTCCTTGGACTACCATTACATTCAGATAAACAATTTTCCTTATCAAAGTTATAGGCAAACTTGGAAGGATCCCTAACAGTCGGCTGGTTCCTTTGTTGAAGCCTGTTAGACTTCGAATCTCAGGCAGAAGCGATGGCGAACCGAGTGCTTTCCAAGCAATTGAGGAAAGGATACTCACAGAAGCCCCTTCATCTATGATAGTACCAACCATGATCATTATGTAAGCTTGTACTATGATTCAGAATGGTACATTAGATGGTAGACGAGGTCTGCCTAGTAGATTCCAATCGAAGTAAATGACTAGATTGCTTGGAGGAGGGACCGAATAAATGGCCGGGTAAATCTCTAATGAACTTCCTTCCTGCGGTAAAGGAATGGGTAGATTGCCCCCATGTTCATCGAATTCTTTGTTGACGAAAATAATTTGAACAGTGTCGTTCTCATTCTCTTTGGTGAGTGTATCATCTAAAGGTAGACCTTCTGAAGACAAGACTAGGTTGACTGTTGTCTAGACCTGTTGACTTTGGTCCAGTGTGGACTCAGAGGGTTTATCTTCAACGATAGATGCTTCGACCGACCATAAAGGTGTGTCAGTCAGATTTTCAACTAGTGATGTAATCGGTAAGAGTTTCTTGTATCCAGGAGGAAGCTGTAGCGGTGAAGCAAGATGGTTATCCAAGACTCTTTTAGCTTCATCTAGGAAGGGACAATGGTGGATGGCATGATTGCCTTCACACAGTCTACAAGGAATTTTAGATCTTCCTTTTTTCCATTGATTTTGTTTTCACTAGTTGACGGTGTACTTTCAACATGATCGTTAGAGGTTGAGGGCACTGGATTGTGCAAGTGGGAAAACCAGTCCCTTAAGATCCTCGAGATGCAAGGACAATCTCGATGATAGTGGTCTCCTTTGTAAATGACACATGGAGATTTAGGTTTGGATGGTGCAGTGTGTGGATTTTCGCCAGATGATGCATGGTTGCCCCCTTTTTCCGTTGGCTTCTTCTTCTTCTTCTCCTTCCCTTTCTTCTTCTTCTTCTTAGTTACTTGGTTTTGAGTTTTACTAGCTTCATCAAGCGAAGAGGAAGAAAAAGAGGGAGAAACAAACAAAGTAGAAGGTTGGGGGGTAACTCTAGTATCATCTAGTTGCTGATTTAATTGCTCATGAATCATGATGTTTTGAACGACAGAGATCGAGAAAAGCCATACTGGCAAGCCAATTGTCAGTCCTGGAAGGGACAATGTGGCCATATGAGGTGCACCAACATCTCCCCAAGAGGAGAAGGGACTAGGATTCCCCCCAAGGGGAAATCCTTGGTTGGTGGACTGCATTTTCTCAACCTAAGACCAACAAGATAACAATGATGTTATTTCGATTGAAATAAATTTTATGACGCTTTGATACAACTTGCTTTTTCAATTTTTAAGAGTCGAGAAAAAGCTAAAGATGACTCTAGTCTCCTTCGATTTTTAATGAGCCTGAAGTGATAAGTGCTTAGATGGACCTTTTCTTTTAAGGAGTCTGGAAAGGAACGAAAGTGACTACTCTGGAAATCTAGATAGAGGGATTACCAAACCAATCGCAAAACTGCAAAATACTTTTTAAGGTATGACAGTCAATCTTCTCGAATGTTGTGTTCAGTGCATTTCGATCAATAGGGTGGCAGACATTGCTTCCTAAGGATAAAGGATATAGCCTATTGCGGTGTCCCAATATATATTCAATGGTACGTGAGAGCACAAGTCCGTACTGGCACTTGTCGTATCAAAGAGGAGGAATCAGCCAACCTACGATGAAAATGATATTTGCCAAGCTTTACAACGTTGGAATACGTCTCTAGCCTAGACTTCTAGATGTTGTGTATTAGGTTCCAAAGCATTTTTATGTTCATTGAAATTTATTTTACAGTTGATCTTTCTTAAGAAGTTTTCCTTTAAGGTTCACCGCGTGATGTAGATATAAAATTCCTAAATATGCAATCTAAGATGATAAACAGTCGTTTACTTTCTTTTTCCAATGAAAATCCTAGCTACTAATGAAAGAGAAGCAAGATTCTTTCAACATAGAGCAGAGAGCACACACTAAGATGCACTATCCTAAATCAATTTCCACACAACCTAAATGCAAATGCACATGCATGTTTTGTTTTCTTCTTTCTTAATGTATGAATGAAAAAAAAGAATGCCAAGTACAGATCTGAACTATTTTCCTTCAAAGCGACAGTACTAACAATTTTCTTTTCAAAAAAACGAAAGGAAGACTAAGACGACACTTTGCAATTTCGAATTGACAATTGCTTTCGAAACTTGAAATATTATTAATTCAAATCAAATACAATGGAAAAAGTGTAATCAACTATCAAAAAGAGGAAGACTCTTTTCTTTTACTGAAAACAACACTTGCGACACTTTCAAATCAAAAGTCGACAATTCGATTAAGCTACTGTTTGCAAAGGAGAACTGTAAATGACGAAAAATACATAAAAACATTCACAATTCTTTAAACAATGGAGGCTGAATAATGCAAAGGAAGGGAGTTTCAATAGTGGTATACTGATCACAGAAAACAAAACTATTGAATAAAGCTGAAGACAGTGAAGAGAATACCAAAATCTGGAGGTAGAAGCAGTCTTACCTAATCATCACACCTGTAACACGGGGAAACAGAGATGCATCTCACCTGCAGCACACAGGAGGTGCGATGCATCCAGACTGCCAATGAGAGATAGTGTGATGGTTCAGGGATGAGATTGGGCTTGGTTTTTGCTCACAGTTTGCAGCTTAGTTCAAGGATTTAGGCTAAGCTAATGATAGGCAGTAAACAAAAAGCATAGGGGTTGATCTAATGAGGTTACTTGAGCTACCACCAGGGAACTTAGGATGTTTGCAAGTCAAATGTTTAGTTCATAAACTAAATCAGAGATTGATTGAAGTAGCATTGATCTACTTTGTAGTTGCATAGCAAAAGCAGTTTGAAGGCTAGCTGGCTTAACTTCAGGCTCTGTTTATAGTTTATAAAGCAAACAAATAAAAACAAGCAAACAAGCTATTTGCTCCCCAATGGAGTCGCCATTTTGTTATCAGGAAAATTGGTGTCCATTCAAAGCTGCTAGCCCCACTAAAAAGTGTAGCTATCTTAGAAACAAACAAACTAAAGTCACTTGTGTTTTCCTTTATGAGAAATAGATGAGAGAGAAGCAGAGAGTACCAACCTCAGTCTTTCGCTTGGCTCCTTGCTTGTTTCCGCTCCCCTTTGATAGAGCTTTGCCACTCTTTCCTTACTTGTCCTGCTTCAAAGAACACCTATAGAGACAAAGTAGCATAATACCATCAAAGCATAGAGATCTATAACCATAAACAATATAGGATCAGATATATATTAACCATACGAATGCATATATCAATACAAGATTCAGAGATTATACAAGAATATGGAGGAAAACTCAAATAGCTTTATTGATAGAAGTAGTAGAAGAGAGGATTACAACCCATTGGTCTGACCCAGCACCATCCTCCCAGCATGAAAGCCCTCTTCACCTCATGAAAAGCTAGATCACTCAACACTATGATGTTCCATAGAGAAACCAACAACACTTCCTTACAAGATACAAAATTCCAGCCTCTTGATCTCTAGGATTAGGGATCCATATATAGATATTTGCAGGTGGGTGATTTAGCTTCTGGGATTTTGATTAGTGTCATTTCTCTGATAGTTCTTGGTTCAACTTGAAGATTTCATGATCTCTTACTCATCCCTGGGCGAATTCAGAGAGGCAAGTGTCAAATGGGTAGTTTCTAGAAGATTCTCTGGGTTTCCACCTAGCCAACTGCCTCTGCCATTTGTCTGCTCTTGCTCATCACATCCTACATAAGGGATTTTCAGTATGCATCGCACTTTCTGCATGTAGTAAGTGAGATGCATCACACCCTTAGCATTGAGCAGTCTGTATGGTCTATTTTTGACTAGTTCTGAGTAGTTTTTTAGGGAGAACTTCTGGGAGATGATGTAATCAGCCGACCTTGTTCCTTTAGTGTATGAAACAACACTTTTAGGGGTTTAGAAGCCCTTGGTTTATGGACATATGAGATTGGGGTTTTAGTGCCCAAATATGTCTATAACACAAATTCAACCTAGGAAATGGATATATTACCATGAATTCGCATTTCCTCTTGAGTCTTTGCTTCCCACCAGACTAATGTTGCTCCTTCTAGCCTCAATGAAGCCAACTAGATCTTTATTTCATCTTCTTGAAGGTTATGAATTCTATAGTATACCTCCAATTGTTGAATCCAATTGTCTAACTTTTCTGAATTCACTTCACCCTTGTACATGGGAAGTTCAAACTTAATGTCCAATTTGAGTAAGGGAGTTTTTCCTTTTGGGGTTTGGGAATGAGTATGGACATTTTTTGTGGTGGAAGTGAAAGATGTTTCTATTTTAGATGTTGAGGATGCTGAAGATGATGAGGAAGATGATGAATATGGTGGATATGGAGGAGGTTTTCCTCCATTATCCTTTGAATCCTTCTTATAATCTTTTTTATCTCCTGAGATTCCTTCTCCATGTGGAGGCTTAAAACTCTCTCGAGCCATTCTAGTGTTCCTCTCTTCATAGAGGACTCTAACCATGTCAGTCAAGTAATAGAAATATTTCTTGAATGCTTCCTCTTCTGAAAGACCTCCAGTATCTCTTTGTCCTGAAATAATGGCTGTGGATTCAGGCTCAGTTTCTGGTACTGCTTGTTCCTCTTCAATCTCAATTGAAGGAAAAACTTGAGGTGTTTCAAGTGTAGCTCGAATTGGAACTTTGGGTGGAGATTGTGGCCTTGTGGCTCTCCTTATTTTGGGAATTATCTCAGGAGTTTCAACCAACAGTTTCCCTTCTCCTCTTTGCAACTTTAACCTTGTAAGCATCACAATTTTTCCACCATTAAAACCCTACTTGCAAAAAACTCAAGAAATCAAGCAAATAAACCTTTGCTCTGATACCAACTTGATTTGTTATGGAATGTTAGTTTTGCTATGCTAATTTCAGTTACAGGTTTATAAACAAACGGTTTTCCATTTCATCTTGTGCATAGGTTTCCTTAGGTTGTTTTTTAATGTAAACAGGTAAATTTGATCAAGTTAAATGTGACATTCATGAGAAAAATAACATAAAAGACAATCAATTGAACACTTAACACAGTGTTTTTATGAAGGATTTCACCCCTCCTAGGCTACATCTCCTTGATCCATCTTCCATGGCTTGGGCCTCTGTATTAGCTCAATATGGCAAAAATGTTGTTTAAAAAGCTCTACTTCTCCTATTTCAATGTGTTCAAAATGTCGAAATTAGCTAGGAACACCTTTTCCTGAGCCCCATTTGCTCAAAATTTGCTCCAGTTATGACCCAAATTGTTTTTCCCTAGAAAACCTCCTCCAAAATTGGATGAACTCCAATTAAGCCCACTTTTTTTGGATTTAAGGTCGCAATTGGTGGTACCACCCAAAGTGTCACCGAATTAAAATCATGTTTAATTAACTCTAAGTGAAATTAACTGGGCGTTAAATCAGCCCCAAGGGTTAGCTTAGTTGGTCAAAATCAGTGCCTCACCATCGAGAGGTCACAGGGTCCATTCTCCCAGAAGCCCTTGGGGTGAGGCCTGGCTAGTGGGTCACGCGGCTAGATTCCCTTCAAGGTCGATCAGCCCAGATTTTTCCTTAGATGTAGCACCACCCATTGACCAGGGTGTCCGTGAACCACATCCAAAAAAAAAAAAAAAAATGGGTGTTAATCTGAGTTAATTAGCGCTAATCATGTGTTTTAAAGGCTAACTGTTTTCATTTTCACTGGCGGTTTAAGCGAAGGTGTCACATGGTGGCATTAACTGTTAGTGGAGTTGTTGATTAGTGTCGTGGTTATGGTGTGTTGTCCACCATTTGTTAACGGTTTGATATCACTATCGGAGCATTCACATGTCGTGGGTTCATGGCTTTGTTGTTGTCGGATGTTAACTATAACCGTGACCGTCGTGGGTTGGTGTGTTCACACGGGAGGGCTGGCCCTCCTAACCGCCAACTCTAATCACATTAAATTTTAAATTTGTGCGAACAACAATACATGTTAAGTAACAAGATATGGTGTGGTGGTATGGTAGAAATTTTGTTGGAGGTAGGTCCTAGGTTCGACCGCCCGACCTGCCATGAACTACATGTTGAGCTGACCTTTGTGGAGGGACACATGGCGACTTCTGAGCTTGCCACTTGTCCCCTCCTCATTGGTATGTTCTAAACCAATTATAATATGCCACATCACCAACTTGAAAACCAACCAGAGCATGACACTTGGAAAACTGTGATTGAGTTGTTGACCATTATTGACCAAGCACAGACACCTTCCATGTCAATAGTACGAACTACTAATTGTGCAGTTACTGCACATTTTCTTTTAATTTCTCCTTTGGAAAAGAGGACAGAACTCAATAAATTCCTCATACGAACTCAATTTTCAATTAAACAAGTTGTGTTAGGATCTTTTTTCCAAGTTGGACGTGGTCGTTCAGGGTTCAAGCCATTCTAAGAACTTTTAAGATAAATACTCAGCAGCTGATCAACACTTGCACCAATATTGCACTGTTAAGTAGGTTTCCAATGTAATTGATCCATCCACTCTCCCATTTCTTGATTGCATTAGATTTTGTATTTTCTTCCTTATATTTGTTAGCATCTTTTTTTTATTTTACTATTTATTAGACCATATGAATGTATTTTAATTGTTAATAAAAGTTCACCATGGCAACACATCAACCCCAACGCTCACATATAATGTGTTAGAAAATTAGAAAGGCAAAAATATTTTCTTATATATATAATTACTTTTGATTATTTTATCTTTTAGTTCACCAAGAAATTACGAAGACAATAACACAAGGACAACATATGGAGGAGTACAACCAAGACAAAACCCCTATCTAGGGGAAAACCCAATCAACAATTCTTCCTTCAATAGTTTCTTGAGATAATCCAAGACTCTATACCTAGACAAAGACTCCTTCCCACCAATTTATCCCTCAATCCTTATTGCAAATGACAACCCTTCACAAGAAACTTTGACCCACCATCATCAGTAGTAGCTTCGACTCAATAGTAGCTTCGACCTAGTAGTAGTAGCAACAACAACTTCGACAAAACTTGGAGAACTTCGATCTCCCTTGATACACCTCATAATAGAGTGAGATTTGTCCTGAGGTCTTCTATCTTTCTCCAAAAACTTGCATTCCTTTCCATCCCTTCTTCTAGCCCTTTCTCAACTTCGCACTTTTCCAGCTTCCAGCTTCAAAAATCGAACTAGATGTGAGAGAGTGAGATGCTCCAAATGAATTCGAACTGCCTTGTATATATAGCCTTCCATTGAGGTATAATTACTTTTCTTGAGGCTAACTTGATCTTCTGGAGGCTGACTTGGTGTGGAGGAGAATAAATTCATTTTTGACTAGAAAATAATTATTTTTACATTATTTGAAAACCCAAGAAGGGTCTATTTTAATGTAAAATGACTCTAATGACTCAATAAATCATAGAAGTCCTCAATGGGTACTTTGAACTAAAACATGATGATCCAGATTAAAACCCATGCTTTAATAAGTCATAGAAATAATAATAAAAATATTTTCTTCATTCTTTTGATAAGTACATCTCAAATACATATATGAAGACTGAACCTAGTTACAAATTTCTACACTCCCTATGAACTAGGGAGGTATTCATTATTACAGGTACAAGGAATATCTCAGAACACATGAACCATTAAGAATTTTTAGGCACTGCAACGCCATGTACTAGATTCCTCACTAGGGAAATCTATCCAAGGTCCCCCAACAGTTTAGGCACCGTAATTCCATGGACTAGATTCTTGACCAGGGTAATCTATCTAGGTGGGACTAAGATGGAATAAATATTTGAGCCTCTCTAGGTACCATCAAGCTTACTTTCTAACCATCAATCTAGGGATCTAGGTGCATATCCGAGGTTGGAGCTCTATTACCAATGCCACCCTCCCTAATTCGGGAACTAGACATTAATACAAGGTGTCAACCATATGTCCTCCTAGGAAATGTCTTACACACAAAACCTCAACTTCCTAATTATTTCAATCAGTGACAAATTTCGCACGATCAAATATATCAACAACAAATATCTCCAATCAAACTGATTAACAACACTAAGCATGTAAAAACATGTTATCAAATTTTCGAGATATTTACCTATACAAACACAACCCCAATTAGTAACAAATTTTCAAATGTACATAGATATAAACCTCAGGGACCTTCTAGACAACTTGATGCTGCTTCTCAACCTTCCACTGTAGGACTTAGATCTTTCCAGATGAATCTTGACAAAATATTCCTCAACCATAAAACTTCCTCTCCTACTTTTCATGCGGCAACATATTCTACAAATATATCTGACTCTTCTTATCTCAGCAACCCTTCAAAACACATTATCCAATTTCATCTTTCAAGGTGTCCATTATGACTATGATATGACATCCCTCTCAACTAGGCAGATTCCTTTCATCTAGGCTCCCTCTTAACTTAGGGAGATTTCTTTCATTCAAGCTCCCTCTTAACCTAAGGGGATTTCATCATGGCTCCCTCTTAACTTAGGGAGTTCTACTTATTTTCTACGACATTGGAGAATGTTTCATTTCTTCCATCCTTCTCATCAGAGTTCTCATCATTCACATCATGCATATCATATCAACCTTACTTTACGAACATATTCACCATCTTGAAGATTATGTACCTGCACAACTTAGAGAGAAAGTACAACCAACACTATAGATGCATGAAGTTAACATATCATAATCATATAATGGAAGCATTCAAATTTAGGAATAAAAATGTTCAAACTTAGTTACGCACTAGAGACACATACATTTCAAATTCTTGCTAGGGTTTTTGTCATAAACCTTAGACTACTTCATCAAGACTTGGAGCATTTCATAACAACTTCTATTACATCTAGGGTTTTAATGTTTCTTTCAGAGGTATGACATACCCTACTACATCATATTGCAACCCTAGAAACAATTTAGAAAAAAATAGATCTACAATGTATCTAACAACTTCAAAATTCATATGTTAGACTTCTTACTAGGATTTAGTGTGAGATCCTATATTTCATACATGAGATTTTAACAACCAAAATCAATCACAGTTGAATTCAAAGTAAAAACATGACTAACTTCCACTAGGGTTTGTTACAAACCTATATTTTCTCAAACAATCCATCATAACTCAAATCCATATTTCAAAAATCTTACACAAATCTCAAATTATCACATTGACATCATATATAATAGATTTGGACTTCTCCTAAGCTTTGTTTACAAAACCCTAGAGTTCATAAATACTATCATCCTAGAGAATCAAACTTCGACTAGATATTAGTTCCAAACCCTAGGACTTATGACCATCAACGATTAGTTCAATGCATATCCATGATTCCATCATCATGCACAAGCATATCATAACATGTGTTAGTCATAACAAGACTGTTTGTAATCAATGACTTGAAGATCAATAAAGGTAATCTTTCAAAGGATTACTGAGTATTTCCATTGTATTTGTTTACGTTATATGTTGCTAATTAATGATATGTTTTATGAAATAATGATTGAATGCTACAAAAATTTACTAAATCTATCTTAATAATGTATGAAATGAATGCTTAGTAACTTCTGCAAAGTCACATGCCTTTTCTCTTATGTTTTCTAATGAATTAAGTATATCTATGCAAACTCCAATCTAGGGTTGCTTGTTGATGTGTGAAAGTAGGTAAATTGACTATTTAAGGTCCACAAGGACTGATCATGTACCTTTGCGAAGGTCTGAAGGCCGCTTTAACTTACTTACAGTAACGAGCCCTAGAAGTCTATCAATCTACTCAGAAGCAACTCTAAGGCACTGGAAGACATCCACTAGTCTCTGGATGCAGAAACATGGTTATTGCAAGCCCCAATACTGCTTCAAGTGAGACTGCAGCCTGCGCTACATGGGTTTTTGCCGAAAGGGCCAAAAATGTAGATTTCTTTTGGTTGGCACAACTAACTCTAAACTTGGGTCAAGACCCCCAAGCCAACAAATGGTTCTATTGCTGGGACAAGGATCTCCTTGAAGAGATATGTGTCGCATCATTAGAATTCGACTAAGAAATAAATTGAAAAGTGGTTAGATCTGAAGATTCACGAGTTTGCGGCTCAAGAAAATAGGAATCCATGCTTGTCAAAGGAGGATTGGTTGAATAGATATTTGTATATAGAGGTACAAGAAATATTCTTCTGCACATTCCCAATTGGACTATATGAGTGGTTAGCTAAATTGACAGACAGTCAAGGAAGGTGGAAGCTCGATAATTCCATAGTGTGGACTCCATAATTGGTGCAATGACTAGAGGCCTCTGAAAACAAGATCGTGTGGGTTGTCGATCATTGGCTTGACCGAATTTTGGGAGGATTTGTTACCGAATTTTCAGTTGACACCTCAGTCAGCTATAGTGAAGCAGAGCGAATATTCTTCAAGGGACCACGAGGTAAGTATTTAAGGTCATTGAATACTTGGATTAAAATGCTATTATGTGAAAAACAGGTAATGCCATTACCTTGATTTTCAAAGCTACGCAAAATGGAAGGTTCTTTAGAAATCATCAAGAATGAGGACCAGACTATATCCCATTGATTGGACCTCCTTCAAGTCACGACAAAGGGTTGGTGCAGACTACACCATGAACGGTTGTTCAGCTAATAGCTCAAGGTATTCCTAGAACACATCCTCTATCCACTCCACCACCACTACCACCTCCACCTCATACACCTTCACCCACACCTCCACCTCCACCACCAATATTCAACATGGCGAACACAATGAAGATGCTGATCTTCAAGGGCATAGGAAGTGAAGATCGAGAGAAGTTTTGGTTTGTTACGAATGATGTATGGACAAAATAGAAAATCATCGATAATAATATAAAGAAGGCACAGTTGGTTACTGCCTTGTAGGATCACGTGCTAACATGGTACATTAAGTATTGTGCTGACAATCCTCATGCATCACTAGCAGAAACTCAGACATCTTTGAACAAAGAGCTTAGTAGGCCTAAATCTGAGGTGTAGTTGGTAATTGAATTTAAGGAGATCATGATGAAGGTTGAAGAGATACCTTGGGACTTTGATTAGAGGTTCAAGTGCCAGATCAGACAAGATAACATGCAAATCTCAGATAGCCAGCATTGCGGTTGGTTTATCACTTTTGCCCCATTTAAGAATTGCTCTATCACAATAGAAGATAACAATGTAGGCAGAAGCCTTGGAAATCATGATGAGGCTGCACGCATCACCTATTCAGGATACTAACCTAGGTGTACAATAGATCCACTCATAATTAGCAAGCCTACATCTAGAGTTACAAAGTTTGAAAAACGAAAAGGAGACTAAGCTAGACATGCACGCAGAGGTTTGGTGTTTGGAGTGCAAGGGCCATAGGCACGATAAATATCATTGTCGCATGTACGTGAATTATATTACGAGGGGGGGGGGGGAATTCCCCTAAAGCCAAAAGCCCTAGCACGATCGAGCACGGGGGTTGTGCTATGGTGTGCCATTTGTCAAGTTACTAGAAAACATGCGACATATAACTACCATTTAATTCAGAAGCTCATTTAGACACCCAAGTAGTTGTTCTATAATTTCTATAAATATATGGGCCATGATGAGTGCCATTGTCGAAGATATGAGCTAATGATGGAGAGAACCCATACTTACCGTATGCAAAAAGAAAATCAACCTCCTAATCAAGGCATGGGGGGAGTGTGTGAGTGTTTTCAGGGTCGAGGAGGAGGGCCTGGTAGAGGTCACGGTTAGATTATCTGCTACAACTGTGAATAGCCAGGGAACTTCACATGATATTTCTTGAATCCTACACACCTTTCGTAACAATACTATAGACAATTCGACCATGCCATAGAAGAACTTCTAGTGTTAATAGCTAAAATGCAAGATAAGAAAATGCAGCCTACGCAAAATTTACAAATGATGAGGGTTGAACCCCGTGAGGAGGATCAGAGCATTAATATTGTACTAAGAAGTGGTATGACGATTGGCACAGATAAGGGTAAGAAACCTGAAGAAGACAGATGGGTTCACATAGCTCTGGACAAAGAAGTTGGCTTTGATATTAATTGCACTAAGGAAACATTCATAGAAGCCAAGAAGAGCTTTGTTGAAGCCTCCACCTCAGGAAGCCAGGACAAGATGCAAGAAACCAGTGCGATAAGAGGTTGATCCTTCCATACTCACTAACTTTTTGGAATCTTGCATAAAGCTACTGCGCGATAGGAAGGTTATGGAAGGATTGCAGGAACTAATTATTAAGTGCACCAATAAGGAAAAGATTCCTTTAGAGCAGCGCACGGTTAGAAAAATTAGTAAGCATAGGCACGACCAGGGCAGGAGATGCAGCTAACAATGCAAAAATGTGATTATGAAATGGACCAGGTAATTTGGATTTAGCGTCTGATGTGAATGTTCTACCAAAACATACGTGGGAAAGGATGGGGAGACCTGCATTGCAATGGTCTCCGATTTAGCTCAGGATGGCAAATCAATAGAAAATCATCCCCATGGGATGCTTATATGGAGTAATGGTTCATATCGATGGTGCAAGTGCAATAGCAGACTTTGAAGTTATAGAAATTGTCGATGATAGTAATCTCTACCCCACGCTCCTGGGAATCAACTAGGATATTCATATGAATGGGGCTATTAATCTAAAGAAGAGGACAATTTCATTTGAAAGAAATTCGCTTAGGGATATAGGCCATTGGATCCTGTAGAAGGGACATGCTATACTGAACCAGTCTGTGATTATGTGGGAAGTGACAACAAGCTGGATCAAATCCACAAGATAACAACATGAGATCAAGATTGGATCAATCTAACGGTACATGTATAGATTACATGGCAACGTGAGATTTCCTACACTTTTGATTCAGATGAGGAATTAGAACATTGGAAAAACCACTTACATGAAGTGTCTACATTCCGATGCAATATGGTGACAAAGTCACTACGTTGTGTTTTGTCAATGATGGACCTCTAAATTAGACGTAGATTAAGGCCCGTGCCTCTAAATTAAACATAAATTAAGGCCTATGACCATCCTTCAGCACATTAAAGCTCTCTTTTTGAATTAGATAATGTATTTTTAACTTCAATATATTCATTAGGAAGGTTTATGAATAATTGCATATTTGTGACTAATATTATTTATTTTTGTGGAATATTATGAGAGTATTGGGCATATTATGAAGATTTGGAGAAGGAGATAATTTAGGGAATTGTTCCCTACTATAGGAGGATCAATATTAAATAAAAAATCAACAAGATATTATGGAATTATGGCACAGATTGTGGAACTCCAATGGTTGAGAAAATCTAGGATTGTGTTCCCTGCCATTTAATGGAGATTCCAAGTATTGGGAACTAGATCCACTAATCAAGGAATTTCGGTGGGGAAAGCTTCCTCCTTTCATGGGGAATGATTCCTACTCATTTTTTATAAGTATTAAGTTGAATTTTCCTCTAGGTATAGATTTTTATTAGTCTTCTTGTGGAGAGAAATTGTATTTTTGCATCTCCATTGTATTTTTTTTCAAGGATGTAATTGTACTGATGAAAATAATGAAGATTGGTGTCATGTTCAGCTTCTAAATCTTGTTCTCCTCCATAGGTCTCTCATTTTCCTTTGGCTTGGCCATCCCAGGAACCTTAGAACCCTTTTGTATCATTTGTTTCTATTCTTTTCTGCATTTAGTATTAATGATTTCTTGTTGTAGGATTGGGTTAAATGGTTGACCTAGGTTCTTTTGCAGGATAAAAAGCATCATTTAATCCTTGGAAAAGCTTTTGAAGTTCATAGTAATAATTGAGCTACTTGGATTAGTCTTCTTATTCCCAAATCTAGATTTCTCGAACTCCTTTGTAGCAAAGAGCAATAAATTTTTGCTATTTTTGAGATCATGATAACGAGCTTCAATCGAGTCTTTTCCACTTGCATTAGATCAAAAAAACATTCTATTTAATAACAAAATTTACCCCATTGCATTTTCACTTGATTAGGTTAGGCATTTAATAGATTTAATAGCTCACTAGTTCTTGAATTTTTTATTTTTTTGACTAAATAATTTTCCGTTATTTTATAAATCTATAGATGAATTTGTGGATAGATTTAGAAAATAATGTGTGTTGTTGTAGGAGCTTCTACATTTCAGGGAGATCTCATTTTGTTCGCCTCATCCAAGCCTCATCCACCCATGTCACCAAAGAGAAAATTGTCATTTTTGTTGAGAAAATCTACCCATATTAAAGCCCTTGCTTGAGTTTTGGGTAGTGTCCACCACCTCCGTGCCTTATTCTTCCATTATCCACATTTCCCAAGCTCATTCCACCTTCTAGACAACTTACTAAGCTTTTGGCCTGCTTTTTGTAATAAAATAGGGTATCTGTTATAGACATATTTGGGCACTGCAAATCCAATCTTATATGTCGATAAACTAAGGGCTCTTTAACCCCTAAAAGTGTTGTTTCATACCCTAAAGGATCATGGTCAACTGATTACATCATTCCCCAAAAGTTCCACCTAAAAAACCATCTAGAACTGGCCAAAACAGGACCATACTGACTGCTCCATTGTCAGGGTACGATGCATACTGACTCCTACACTAGCCAGGTGTGATGCATACTGATGAGGCTTTCTATAGGGTACGATGAGTGAGGATGGACAAATGTTTGAGGTAGTTTGCTAAGTGGATGCTCTTGAAATCTTCTAGAAACTTCCCCTATGACACTTGCCTCACTGAATTTGCCTAGGGATGAGTAAGAGATCCAAGAAATCTCCAAGTGGAACCAAAAACAACAAGTGGAATGACACTAATTAAAACCCCAGAGATGACTCACACCCTTGCACACATCTATAAATGGATCCCTCATCTGAGAGATCTGGAGGCTGGAATTTTGTAATTTACAACGAAGCGCTGATAGTTTGTATCTAAAAAAGAGCATTGTATTGTTGGGTGATCTTGCTTTTCATGAGGTGAAGAGGGCTTTGATGCTAGGAGGATGATTCTGGATCAGACAACTGGGTTGTAATTCTCCCTTCATATTTAATAAAGTTCTTTGATTTTTCCTCCATACAATTGTGTATTTGTGAATGTTGTTATTTGTGAATGCCATTGTATGTTCATTGTATTTTTGATTCTGCAATGCTTATGATCTAATAGATCAAAATACTTTGATGGTGCTTTGTTACATTGTTTCTACATGTATTCTCTAAGAGGGATAAGTAGGAGAGGAGTTGCAAGCTTGGTCAAAGGGGAGAGAGATCAAGCAAGGAGTCAAGTGGAAGGTCCAGGTTGGTTCCTTTGCCTCTCTCTTATCTATCATACATAGAAGAAATCTCAAATTGCATTGATTGTTTTTTTCTAGGATAGCTGCCAATCCTAGAGGGCTAGTTGATAAAAAAGACACTAGTTTTCTCGGATACAATATCTTGTAGACATCCTATAGGAACTAGTACTTCCTGTAGACATCTTGTAGAAAAACATATAGTGGCCTGTTTTGAGTCTGAATTGGGAAAACTCATCACTAGAAGCCAGGATTAGGCCCCTAATTTCCATCCAAGCCATCTGAACCATTATACTCCTTTTCCTCCATACCTGTCTCCCCTGCCAAAGAACCAAGTAAGATTAGCATTTACATTTTTCAAGCAAAAAGATAAAAAGGAAAAAGTTATTTTATATTTATTCATGCACACAATAGTTAGCACTCTCTAGATCAGATTCCATGCTCAGTTAGTTTAAATCATCACATGTGATAAATAGAGTTAAGTTAGGTTTCTTTTACATTTAGTTCATGATCTTTATGCAATTAGAATATGTTTCTTTCCTTGTACTTTATTTCTTGCAATAGGTTAGAGTTTCCATTTTAGTTCATTTTTTGCAATTAGTTTAAGGTTTGATTTTAGTACATGCACTCCATTACATCATGACAATAAATGAAGGACACATTGTATGCTGCAAATATAAAGCTAATACCTGTTAAGTTTGTACAAACCTCAGGTAGATAATTAAAAGTCGATAGCCTTGGGATTTGCAGCATTCTTGCTGCAATACCGAGGCTCGTCACTTTTTGGCACTGTTGTCAGGGAGGTGTCAAAGTATGCCTTGTTTTCTTCCCTAGTTGATTCATTTCTTTTTACTTTTTACAAAAACAACAAATAATTGCATTACACATATTTCATTTCAAAAATAGAAAAGTGTATTGCATTAGTGTTTCTTTCAATCATAAAAACAAAAAAAATTCTCCAACACCAACCTACCCCCCCGTTTGATCACGTGGTGTGGTCAAAGCCACATCACCATCCACGTTTGCAAGTAGAAGAAGAAGAGATGGCAAAGAATGTAGAATAAATGGATGGAGATGATGACAATGAGGAAGATCATCTTGGATTTCTCATTCAATATACTTATATCAATGTTCACATGAAGATCATCCCTCCATCTTTTCTTCCAAAATTCATGGTCTAAGGTTAGAGGATCTGAAACTATTTCTCTTTGAATTTGAAATTGTTTTTAGATCTTATGGTTATTTATTAAAAAAATAAAAAATTGAGATTGTTTCCGCCAACATTGAAGGATAGATCTCTAAAATAGTTCGCGATTTTAGGGACTAACTCAATAAGACCATGGAATGATATGCAAGAGATATTTCTAGAAAAATATAAAGATTGTGATCTTAAGGAAGAAATATTTAGAATGAATCAAAGAGAATAAGAGAGCCTTGAGGATCTAATAGAGAGGTTCATGTATAATGTTAAGAGGGAAAAACTACATCATTTAGGATCAGACACACAAAAGAACCATCTTACTTAGAACAATTATGGATGAGTGGATTGATCTCCTTGATCTCATGAGTAGAGGTGATGTATACCAATTATCATTTGAAGAAATTTGTGAAACATGCAAACACATATCAAGAGGAAGGGAAAGAGTAGGTAAATCAACATCAAGATCGGTAAGTCAAGCTAAAGTTGGAAATTTGTTTGATGATTTTAAAACATAAATTCTTAGCAATCTAACCAAACAAGTAGAAATGTTAACAATGCAAGATGAAGAAAAAGAAGATGTTGATATTTTTGTTGTCCATGCAGAATCACATGATGTTAAACATTGTCCATCATTACCAAGGTTGAAGGAAGTCTACCAAGAGGATAATGGAGCAAGTCAATCACCAAAGCAACTATGTTATGTAGCTCCAAGAGGACCATGGTAGCCTAGTCAACCTAGTATGATGCAAGAGCTTAATTCACAATTTCAAGGTTATGCATATCCACTTCAAAGTAATTGGAACACACCCTTTGCTTGGCAACATTGGCCATCTCAACCCCAAAACCAATCTTGGAAACAAGGTTTGCAAGGAAATTATGGGAGCCATCCACAATATCCTCAATATCATTCATACCCAACTCCATGTTATCCCTACCATTCACCTCCACCACAACCCCAAACACATCCATCTTAAATATCCACTCCTACTCGACTACCTGTACCGCTATTTCCAAACCCACACATTGAAGTACCTCAACCCACTTACAATATTGAGGTACAACGCTTCCAAACATCTCCTCTTAATCTCAATGGTATTCACCATAGCACAGGAAGAGTATTGCAAAAACTATATTATCTTGATATCATTGAAGGACCACATCCACATGAATAAGATTCAAATGAGAAAACCAAAGAATCATGGAATACACTTGATGAAGAGCAGACAACAAAATCATAGATCGAGAAAGCTCCCTCATGGTTACCATCAAATCCTCCATGTATTCAGAGAACAATCAACAAAATAGGAATATTTGAAGGTCATGGTAGAAGCCATGAAGAATGATCCAAATAAGCAAGAGAACCAAAGACATCAAATTTATATTGAGGTTTGGTTCCAGAAAATCAACAAGATGGAGCATCACTCTCTTCTTCAACTATTCTTGATCCTTTCAAAGTCAAATCATTTGGTCTCTGAAATCCAGGCACATGTCAAATCATATATTGCAATCCTACACATTAGTTTGTATGTCATCTTGATGTGCACATGTCTCCATTGGAAGTATTGTTATACTTGAAAGTGATTTTGTTTTTCAAGTAGAGTAGGGTAGGAAAAAAAATGAAAAATAAGAGGAAAAATGTAAAATATAAAGTGAAAGCCTTAGTTTAGGCGCCTGAGATTGTCTCATTGATTGAAAAACTCAATGAGGCAGTCAATGGGTTGGAAATAAAGAGAAAAACAGAGAAAAATAAAAGATCCTAGGTGAGATCCTCATTTGAGCCACCTAGGCAGACCTACTAGTTGAAAACCTCTTTGAGGCAACTAGTAGGCCTAGAAGAAAGAAAAAGGAAAAAAAAAAAATTGCTCCATGTGTCTCTTTGTTCAATGCATGTACTCTCTAATATCTGCAAGCAACAAAAATAAGTTGGTACCAAAAGAAAAAAATCGGTCAAGCCTAGTCAAAAGAAGTCAAATTTTGACTTTCTCCTCCTTTTCTCAAATGATCCAACAAGGCCAAGGCCATGTCAATCCATCACCCTCATCTATTTCCACCATCCACCCATCATTCTCAAGCTTTTCCCATTCAGCTTGCTTGCTGTCCAAAAAAACTAAAGGAATGCTTTGTTTTACTACAGGAAACAAAAATACATAGAGCGGAAATTTATTTTTTCCATAACCTGAAAACCATGCATCCATTTGCCAATCAGCTTTAGGAAGAGATGCATATGGATGATGGTAACATGCTCAAGAAAGTTCAGTAAATTTTAGTGCACAGTTTTTGAGAAATCGGCCTCCATCACCTACAACCATTTTTAAATTTTCTCGATATCCATGCACCCATTTAAAATGTTGTTTCATGGGGAGATGCATATGAATGATGGTAACATGCCTAAGAAATTTCAACAAATTCTAGTGCACGGTTTCCAAGAAATTGATCTCCATCACCTTTAGCCATTTTTAGTTTTTCTCGATATTCGTGCATCCATTGGCCAAGATTGTTTTATGGGGAGGTGCATAATGATGATGGAAATATGCTCAGAAAATTTCAGGTCAATCCATTCTACTCTCTGGGATCTATGGACAAAACAATTTTTCTACAAGAGGTTGTCATGAATTACTCTAGGATCTCTACAGGAAATTCTGAATTACTATAGGATCTCTACAAGAAGACTGAAAATAAGACACAAGAAGTAATATGATGGAGAAATGGGTCAAGAGGTAAGGTATTCTTTAGGGAAGGTTGATAAGGTCCCACAACACCTGTGTCATGCGGAAAGAGTTATTTTTGCGGACAAACCTAACCTCCCTAGGAGTCTAAGACTCTCTAGTGACAAACAAACCAAACAAGAGCAATCCTTCTCTAAACACACGTTATTCTATGAGAGATCAAGTGTTTTCCGATCTTACCTTAGGTCCAACGCTTGTTGTAGCAGT
>APFE031124313.1:30718-63811 GCA_000404065.3 Pinus taeda | reverse complement strand
AGCACTGATGGTGGTATATTTTTCATTTTGATCTCATCATCTTCCTGTGGTTCTTGTATGGGAAAAGGAAAAGTTGACTCTTCCTCATCTCTCTGTCTTTGGTGTGGTGCTGACCCATCTCCTTCCTCAGCCATCTTAGTAGATTTCTCTGTATCAGAATCACTTCCTTCAAAGAGGCGATTAAGGTAAGAGTGTTAAGTCTCTGGAGAGTGTTCAATCTCTGGAGAGTGTTGAGTCACTGTGCTACTTTCTCCTTGTGTGGCAGACCTAGGAAAGTCCCTCTTCTGTGATTTATGTATGAATAAAGTTTGCCTTTCAATGAGAGTAAGTGTCTGCCCTACTTTTTGTTTATCCTCTAATGCTTGAATGAAATTTTCCTCAGCTGGTGTTGAATTCTTTACAGAGTATGCTCCTGATGATGATGGGTTAGTTTTTGAATGGTGGGGGGTTCTTATGAATCTACCCTGATTGTCTCTAAACCTAGGCATAAATGAACATGACTTTTGACTGTATTTTTGTTGATTTTTGTTTATTAATTTTTTTTTTAATCCTTTAAGTATGCCTCCCCGGCAACGGTGCCAAAATGTAGTGTCCTATCTAGGGTGCTAGACTGGGCTAAATTTATTATCGACCAGGGTGCGTAGACTTAGAGGCGTGCGCCTAAAATATATAGACATAAAGGATCTACTCTAGGCCTATTCTTCCTAATTACAATGCTGTGACTTGATCTAATGTTAAACTATCAATCAAATCTTTAACTAAGCATCAAACTATGTGTCATTATCAGCTAAGATGCAACTCATAACATGCTGTGTATCACTGTATTTAAAGGTTTCGGTACCCTTACAGAGACACCAAACATGAAACCCCTGTTTAATGGTACTCAACAGTCATGAACATTTATTATAAGCATGCAAAGTAAAAATCATAAGCATAGTCCATAACAGTGCTTGACAAAGCAACCCTGGATCGAATCCTTTACAGGATATGATTCACGATCCAGATGAGGGTCTGTTCAAGCGCATACATAGACATCTAACAGCGCATTCATAAACACAAATGTAAACATCAATTAAATCCCTGTGCATATAAATCAATATCAAATACCATTCCAACGCTCTGACTGTAAAATGTAATTGAAATAACAATGTAAATGAAATCAAAATGATATAGGTATACCATGCACGCAAGGCCCGTCTGCGTTTCTTGGTACACCGAGATTGTTACTCCACAATCACAGTATTAAACAATGCACAGAGATTATAATGCAGTCTTATATTAAATCAAAGCTCTGTTCTGAAGCGACAAGAAATGTAAACGTAAAATGTAAAGGTTGAAAAAGGTAAACTAACATATAACCAGGTTCGGCCTTATAATTACATACGGTTCACATCCTTTGAAAAATGGATGTTCATCCATGGGCAGCTGTTGCTGCTTTTACAAAAATGCAAAGATGTTCCTATCCTAGCTTACGCACATAAAAACAAGGAAACAACTAAAAATCGGATTGACTGTAACTGTGTGCTGTTGTTGCCTTTGTGCCAACATGCCATAGTTGACCAGGCGTTGACCGCGCACGTAGGAGGGATGTTTCCGCTGCGGGATAGGTGCTTGTCCATGCTTGGACATTCCACTTTCCGCCCATACCTTTCGCTCTGGCCTGGCTGTCATGCCACATGTCAAACGATAAGCCATTTACAGGTTGTTGGGACTTCCTGTAGTTATTTAGGCCAAAAATCCTAATTTATTAACACAAAACCCCTAAATCAATTTAAATGCAATTCAACAACTATAAAACTATTAATTAATCAATTTCCAAGGCATTTGAGGGATAAATGATGAAAAGAGGTAGGTAATGGTCATGTTTTGGGAGGGAAAAAGGGGTCATTGAATGGTACCAACACGCCGTTCAGACTAGTTTATGGCATGGAAGCTGTGATGCCAATGGAGTACATTGTACCTAGTCTGTGCATAGTGGAATTCATAGGAATGGTAGATTGTGGAGCCTTGGAGGAGAGGCTCGAGCAGCTAACAGAGCTTGAAGAAGATAGACTTCTGGCTAGATTCCATCAACAAGTTCAAAAGGAGTGCGAAAAGTCATGGCACGATCAGAAAATCAAACTATGCACCTTCAACATAAATGATTTAGTTTTATTATATGATAGCAAGTTTGATAAATTCCCAGGAAAATTTCGGATGCATTGGCTAGGGCCATATGTCATCAAGGAGATTACTAATGGTGGAGTAGTTTAGTTTGTAAAGTTGAATGGAGAACCATTCCCAAGGTGAGTGAATGGCAACCGATTGAAGCCATACATCAGCAATCCAACTAGATGACTACATGATGGAAGCACAGTCTTAGTGCTCTAGGCAGTAAAAAGGAGGTGCGGGACTATAAACTACATTGCCCGGGTTGGGGAGCTGCACAATTAGGGAACTGTGACCAATTGGGGAATGTCACAGTGTCAGCATAAATGCATAGGGAGCTACACTATCCAATAAGGGATTGCGTAGGGTAGTCAGAAAGTGACAGTTATGGTCATTGTTCATGACTTGACAGTGGGAAAATGGCTAAATGGAGCAGGGGGGGGGATTTATGTCGAAATTTAAGGGGAAAATATGTGAAAATCTGCTGCCAATCCAAAATTTATGAATGGATTTTGGGGGGAATAGTCAGATTTGAATTCGAAAATGCCTGTAAATTACAGGTGGCTGCCCAGTAAAAAACATTTGGCATTTTGAGAATTGAGGTGTTGAGCTCTCAGGCACGTATGAACTGTGAGTAATTTGAAGCTTTGATAGTGAGTTCAGTGTTTGATAAGTTGCTAAAGGAGACATAGCAGTTGTTTTCTAGTATCATGTTGGTGTCTACAGAAACCGCGATCATTAGAGAAGCAATGGTAGCTAAGGGAACTGCCCTAGAAGTAGAAATGGCAACTGAGGGAGATGCCCCGATGGTTGTGAGCATAGAAGTACCAACAGAAGTTCCTAAATCACTGAGCTCACCCAAGCCAAGGCCTATGCCGACCAAAGAGGGCACAAAAACAAAGAAAGATAAGTAGAAAGCACCACAACAAGTGTGTGCATCTCCCAGAAAGCACCCGTAGAAGGAAAATCCCACCATGTAGGAGAAGGGAAAGCTAATTGGCTTGAAGCTTGAAGAGGATGTTGAAGAAATCCATATGGATGAGGAAAAAATTAACATGGGGGCAGAGGATGTTGACGTTGAGGGGTCCGACCCTATCTCTAAGCTTCCCAAGTCATTCCTCTGTGCAGAGGCAAGACAAAGGTTCCAAAGGAAATTGATGAAAGCAAGGTCATGCTACATACACCCTTGCTTTCGGACAAAATCGTCTTTGAAGGACCGCTCCTGGGGCACATCCCCTATTTAAAATTGGAGGATTGGGATTTAGCTGATATGGAGTGCTTTCCCCACTTAGCCACAAATAAACTCATGCACCGCATCTTCTATAAATACTCTAGTGCGACCATGCTAGAGCCAAGAAAGTGGGTAAAAGGGGTGGATAAGGTTGGTATGTTAAACATGTTGTGGGTACCGCATTACAACTGCATGCCCATAACCATGATAGTGATCAAGCAGCTGCTATGCTTGGTGCATGATGGGTGCCTATAGTTAGAGGAGTCGATACCAATCACTGACATGTTGATCCATAGGATCAGTCGGCTGTCGCATGCAGGAGAAAATCCGGCCATGGAATCTGGTGAAAAGAAAGTTGAGCGCGACCTCGCTGAAGCAATAGAGGATAAATTTAAGCTTGCTAGGAAGCCACATGGCTACTCTATTAGTACCATAACCAATCCTACAGTCAAGGTCGCCGCTCAGATCCTGGCAAGAAAAATTATGAGGAAGTGTCACGCAGATGAAGTATCGGCACCAGTAGTGTCATTAGCGGCCCAGTGCGCAGAGGGTGTACAGTTCAAATGGGTGCACTACCTCTGCAGTGAGTTCCTCAGAAACTGCAGAGAGGCACATGATCAAAGGAAAACATTTCACTATGCATGGTTGTTGCTCTCCATAGTGCTGGTCACATGGGAGTTGCCAGAGGATAGTAAGTTTCCTTCGGTCGTGCAAGACCTACCGGAAGTGGTGAAGTTCACTTTACTCTGGGCTACGAAGGACCCCCAAAGGGTCAAGAACAACAAGGTCTTTTGGATCTTGATGGAGATGAATATCCACATGGCCATCTACCGCAAGCCGCAGTTTTCATCGATAGTTTGTGATCAAGTGATAGAGTATGTGGAGTTCAAGGGCGGACTTCCACTGGGTCTCCATCCGTGCGTTGAAGGATCATAAAAAAAAGAGGTATGACCTTCCATACTTGGCCATATGCGACATGATTGTAGTGGTCCTTGACTGTTGTTCGACAAATTGGTGCACTGCTTTGGACTTGACAACTGGGTCTACCAAGTCTATAGCGAAGCGAAAAAGGAAGAGGCCAGGCTGAAGATGGAACAATTGGCCAAGAAAAGGAAGAAGGAGGCTAAGGATAAAACCAGGGTGAAGTGCATTGCCGTGAAGCAAACAGGAGGGTAGGAAGAAGAGGAGGAGCACGGCTCTGACAGGAGTCAGAAGTTGCCTTCCCCAGAGACAGAGGAGGAAGAACAATAATTAGAGCAGGGAGGAGTGAACCGGGAGACTACTCCACTCCAGATTAAGCGCATTAGGGAACAAGAGAAATTAGGGTCGCGGAAGAAGTCCAAGGCTAGCAAGACTTCCCTCAACTCAATCACCTTGATTGAAGGTGATTTGAACGACATTGGTGATGCGGTGAGGGGTGTGATAGCAGAACTGCTGCATCAGTTTGAGCTAAAGCAAAAACAGGCCTTGGGTGCCATTCAAATGGGTCTGTGTGAGCTGCAAATCTAGGTGTCATAGGTACAGATGGGTGTGGGATGGAGCAGTGCAACATCAACTAGTGTGCACACTGGATCCCTAGGCAATAGCGCTGTCGAACGAAGCGTTGACTAGAAAATCAGAATCTAACAAGACCACTGTCAGTGCCCTCAAGGGGGTTGGACTCAATTTTGTTGTGCTTCCAAGTGAAGCACTTCACACTTTGCAGGATGGTGGGATCGCAAAACTTCAGGCCTGTGAACAACGCGTGCTACATGTTACCAGTGATCAGAGGGTAAAAAATGCTCAGATGGATGCACAGAAGAACTCCACTATTGATCTCTTTAAGGCCATCATGGACAAGAATGAGTGCACAACTAAGGTAGTGGATGAGGCAGGCAGGTCTATCCTAGAATTGGAAATTCCCGAAGTTGAGCCAGTGGATGTGCGAATTCGGAAGCTCGCCGCTGGAGTGCAGGACATGAGAACAAAATTGGCAAAGGTTCAATTTAAACTAAACCTTAAGATTGTAGAACTTGATTTGAAGGCCCAGCCTTCGACTCTGCCAGAAGTCAAAGAGTAGCATGAGGCAGTTGTTAAGGACGTTGTTGCAGCCATATATAGTGTAGTAAAGGATTGCACTGCACTCTTCGAGCAGTCGCTCGAAGTAGTCACCATCTTACAAGAGGATCCCAATGTGCAAAGGCTAGAAACAGAGGTGAGGGAGTTGAAACAATGATATGATGATATTAAATCGATGGTGCGCACCATCGCCATTACCCAAAGGCTAGCAAAGATGCAGGAAGAAAAGGCGTTGAAAGAGCAGGTGGACGCAGCAAAGCACAGGGAAGCATTATTGAAGGCTCGATTGAAGGCTTGCCTAGACGAAGAATATGTGCTCATGGTCACCATTGAAGGCAAATTCGCTAGTCTATAGGAAATGCAACAGAAGGTACAGGTAGATGGCACAGGGCTAGTGATGGAGTAGCTGGTCGAGAAAATGAGGTAGGCGGAAACACAGTGCACTACCGAAGTTGCACTAGTACAAGTGGAGCTGGGAGGTCTTCACAATAGGATCTCCATGCCAATAGAGTGACTCGAGCGCGAGTCACTAGATTTGTGTTGGGGGCCTATTTGGAACGGGTCCCCTGGGGTCAATTATGGGGTTAAAAGCTCAATTTTTGGGGCTAAAGGCCCAAGTTTTGTGTAAAGAATGTAAATTCTTCACATTTTGTTGCCACAGAGCGTGAAGATGTAAAGAGTGACTAAGGGTTTTCTGCCTTCTTTTTTATAAGCCATGTCGGCTTTAGAGATCTACCCATGGTTTGCAGACCATGGGATTGTATAAAAAGGGAGTCTTAGAAGAGTCTAAGAAGAGTTTAGTTCAGTTGAGTCTTGCTATGTTTTATGCATGGGTCTATGAGAGCTACAATTGAAGAGTCTTAGCATAGGAAGAGGCTTTTCAGCTAAGTTTGCAGAGGCCTAGGGTAGAAGTCTGCAACTGTGTGCGTGGACCCCTGCATCTGTGTGCGTAGGGTAGTTAGAGTCTGTCCTTAATCATTACATTAATGGTAGCCCCAAGATAAATCAAGGTGTGTGGGACAATGGTGTCATTGATGTGCACATCTACTACAGGGCTTCTAGGGTCTAAATACATTATTGGTAGGAGTGTCTCTTTTTTGCCTCCCTGGATGTTTGAAACACTTCTCTTTAATCAGTTTTTTGTAAATAGGTACATACTTAATGGCTTAGAGAAGTGGAATTTTGACACATAGATTTTTCAATTCCCCTAGATGTTCATTCTCTTTTGGGGTAGGCTGGGTTGGCTGAGTTAATCTTTCAGGAAAGGGTGGTGGATTCACTCTAGGCATACTTTCCTCTCTTTCCTCCTCACTCTCCCTCGGTGGAGATGGAGGTTGGTTGTCTAGGAGTACTCTCCCAGAACTCAAGTTGATTTCCTAAATTTCTATAGCATAAGCAGGTTAGGATGTTTCTCCACTATAGACCTATTGTGCCTGTCTATTGTTCGGGTTCGGATTTGGTTGGGTAGGCATCTGAGGTTGTTTAGGTGGAGCAGGGTGTAAGAGCAGTGGTTGAGTAGGAGGTGAAGGAAATAAAGTTGGAGCATTGTTGTATGGGGGCCTCCAACCCTAGGGTGGTGCATTCCACTGAGGTTGTGGAGGGGTATATGGCTTAAATGGTTGGTTGGTCAACTATGAATGGTACTGAGGTGAAAAATACCAAGGAGAAGGTGTAGACTAGGAAGGATGAGCAGGGGGACCCCAAGAGGGAATGGATGTGTTTTGGTTAGGGTTGTAATATGCATCAGATGAACCTTGCATGCCCTGCTAGTATGGTTGAGGCCCATGAGGCCTCCTTTGATTTATGTAACAGAGCTATTCAGCCACCCCTTCAGTTCCCTGATACACAACTTTTAGTCCAGGTAGAGAAGGGCACTTGTTTGTGCAGTGGTTTTCTTCATAAAACGAGCAGATTTCTATAAGGTTTAATGGAAATTCATTCCTAGGGTGCCTCCTTGTGCATCTGGGGCAGAAGATGGCTAATGCTCTCTCTGCTTCATCCTACTTTCTCTTGATGTGCATAGTGTCCATTTGTAGGGCAAGGGTCTACAACATTTCACTCTTGAAATCTTCCAGCATATTTTCAATTTCACCTTTTATAGATGTGTTGGAAGAGGATGAGTTGGCCATGGGTTCACTAACACTATCCTTTTTCCTAGCTGCCCTAGAATGGTGATTAAAGACGGTCTTGATATCTTCATAGGGTAGTTGGTAGATGTACCCTCATGCTAGCAGGTTTAGGGTATCTAGAAGATCTTCCCTGGCCCCCCTGAGTAGGACTAGCTTCAGTGACTCAGGATCAAGTGTGCACTTGGCCCTTTTGTAGCTAAGCTAGAATCTTTCCTCATAATCTTCTAAGGACTCATCATGCCCCAAGGTCATTCTAAAAAATTTCTCTTTAGTGTCTTTGGACCTACAGTAGTCCTGATACTTACTGTAACTCCTGGGGCTACCAACTTTACTTTCTCAACCTGGGGTTCGTACAAACTTGGAGGTCACAGTGCTATATACACAAGTAGATGCAATGGGTCCACTCTTTGTCACTGTTGAGCTGGCAATAGACCACTAGGGTTTCTCAAACCAACCTTCTATTGATTTAGAAGAAGTTTGATTACCAATGGAGGAAGGGAAACTTTACCCTAATTGAGAGAATTGAAATATTGTCTACTGCAGTAATGAAAGACTGAAATAAATGCTTTAAACACACTACTCATCTAAATATTTGTTAAGAGATCTTGCTTCAAAATAATTATAAGGTAACATATGTGTAATCCTAACTATTCTAAGCATGCAATCTGAGATAATCAAACATTTTAATGCTGCATATGAAGGAACATAATAACCTTTTTTCCTTTTTTTCCTTTTTATGAAAAAATGAATGATATTTCTTCTTAGTTGTGTGGCAGGTGGGTTAGGTGTGGAGAGAGATGGTTGTGAAGGGTCAGATGGCTTGGGAGGAAAGAAGGGGTCTTCTCCTATCTTTTTGGATGCATGAGGTCTTCTCCTATCTTTCTGGATGCATTTTCCACAAATCAACTTCAAAACAAGCCACTACAGGTCATCCTACATGATGTCCTAATGCTCTTATAGGATCTGCTATATTTCTTGCAGGATCTACCTGAAATAATAAGGAGTGGTTTGGAAGGTGGTATATGGCTTAGGGAAGGTGAATGATGGAAGAAATAAGGAAAAGGAGAGGCTAGGACTTCCTTAGAACTCAAACCAATGTTTTTAAGATGGTTGGATACTCTCAACAAACATGGAAAGTTGTTCTTATGGAATGATAAATCGGTTTATGGACTTAATGGATTTCGGTGATCATGGGTGGATGAGGTTAGGCTAGGGCTACTGACATGGGATCTTCCTGCACTATTGAAACTCCTACAATACACACATCACTGGAATTTACCCATGAATCATGTCAAATAAGAAATATTTCCAATCAACATAGGAAAAAAGAAGCCCATCATTTAGTGTTGGGCACGGGATCCACCAAGGGAAGTTTTGGGGCTAAAAGCCCATATTTTGGTCAAATTTTGTAATCCAAGTGTAAAGACTCCACATTTTGTGGTCGCGGAGCAAGTAGGTGTTAAAGAGTCATAGGGTTGTCCATCCTTACTTTGAAAATGTAATGTCGGCTATAGAATCTCTACCGGACCATGGGATTGTATAAATAGAGATAAGCTCTAAGTAGTTTAGGAATAAAGAAAAGGAATCAATCAAGCAATGAAGATATGATGTATGAGAGATAGCTTTGAAGTAGAAGTCTAAGTCTTGGTTCATAGTGTAGGTAGAGGCTCTGCAGTTAAGTGCACAGAGGCCTAGAAGTCCGCAGCTGAGTGTGTGGGTCCCTGCAGCTGAGTGCGCAAGGCGAGTCGAGTCTGTAATTGTTTGGAATTATTAATAAAGAGAAGTATTCTACAATTTCTGTGTCTTTATTTCCTGTTTATGCATCTGGTTATGTTGGGTATGAATTTATCTTATAATGCTTATATGATGTGCGAATATATGTAATTGTGTTGGTTGAGTGAAGGCAAGTAAGAACATCTGTTTATGTGAAGCTAAATAAGATCTGTTAATAAGACAAGTAAGATACTTAGCATAGTTTGGTAAATATTGCAGCTCACTTCCCTACCAGTGTGAAAGTATATCAGCCCTAGGTTAGGGCTGCGTGAAAGCCAATTGTACCCTTCTGCAAAGGTACTGAAGGGTGGAAAAGAGGACTAAGAAAACTGCGCGAAGGCAGGTATAGCTGGAATAAACCAACATCACATCCATCTCAAGGGTGTGAAAACTTGGTTCTAGCATCCCCCCATACTGCTTTCGATGAGAATTCAGTCCACGCTCCATAGGTTGATGCCGAAAGGGCTAGTAGTGTAGGGATTTGTTTGGCTAACTAATGCTGAACCTAGGTCAGGCCCCCTCAAGCCAACAAATGGTTTCGTTGCCGGGACTGGAATTTGCATAAGATATGTTTGATGTCATATCACTAGAATCCAACTAAGAAATAAATTGAAGGCTGGTTGGACAGAAGGATTCACGAGTTCGTGGCACAAGAAAAAAGAAACCCGTGATTGTAAAAAGAACAGTGGTTGGACCGATATCTGTATATGGAGATCCATGAAATCTTTTTCGCCTCCTTTCCTACTGAGATATATGAGTGGATCACGAAGATAGCAGATAGCCAAGGAAGGTGGAAACTTGACTGTCTTATTGTGTGGACCCCAGAGCTAGTACGAAGGTTGGAAGCATCGGAGGATAAGATCGTGTGCGCTATCGATCATTGGCTCGATCACATCATAGGTGGATTTGTTATTGAATTCGTGGTCGAAACCTCAGTCAGCTATAGCGAGGTAGAGCAATGCTTTTTCAAAGGACCACAAGGTATGTATGTAAAATATCTGAATACTTGGATTAAAATGTTGTTGTACAAAACATGGGTTATGTAGCTACCTTGATGTTTGGGACTACGCAAAGTGGAAAAAGTTACATGAATGAAGGAAATGAGGGTCAGGAGTATAGCCCCTTGATTTCACATCTGTGAAGGGACGAAGAAGGGATAGCAAAGGTTTCTCCGTGAAGTGCTATTCAGTTGATAAGACAAGAATTCCCGTGAATACCACCTCTGCCCACACCACCTCTGACTTCACTGCCATTGCCTCCAACTTCAGCCGTACCACCTCCACCTCCACCGTGATTCAGTATGGTGAATACAATGAAGTTTCCTTTGTTCAAAGGCTTGGGAAATAAGGACCCAAATCAATTCTAGTTTGTTGTAAGGGCTTATGGGAGCTCAAGGTGTTACAGATGATCATATAAAGAAAGCGAAACTAGTTAGTGCTCTTGAAGATCACGCGCTAACCTGGTACATTAATTACTCAAACGATAACATGAATGATAGAGTATCAGACATCCAAACAACACTAAATAGGGAATTTAGCAGGCCTAAATCTGAAGCGCAGTCAATTGTGGGATTCAGAGAGATCCCAATGTGACCAGGCAAGACACCTTGGGAATTGGATCAAAGATTGAAGTGTCAAATCCACGAAGCCAATATGAATTTGACAGATGGACAACATCACGACTGGTTTGTGGCTTCGCTACTACCCCACTTAAGGAGCACACTGTCACAGCAGAAAATAAAATTTAGGTAGAGGACTTGGAGATTGCCATGAGAATACATGAGACTCTGATGTGAGATCCTAATCTAGGAGTTCAGCAGATCCATGTGCAACTACAAAATCTGTGCCTTGCGATGCAAAGTTTGAAGCAGGATAGGATGGTTCAACCAGAGGTACGCGAAGAGGTATGGTGTTTGAAATGCAAGAGTCAGGGTCATGACAAAGACCACTACCTGGTCTTTACAAATTACCTTGCAGGAGGAGGACCAATGCCTTTAAGGTTAGAAGCTCAAGCAGGACCTAGCGTGGCACCTGCTTTATGGTGCACTATCTGTCAGGTAGTTGAAAAACATGCCACAGATAACTGTCACTTGCTATAGAAGTATGTACAAACACCGCAACAGTTGTTCTGCAACTTTTGCAGATTGGTAGGACATGACGAGCGTACTTGAAGGAGCTATGAATTGATGAAAGACAGAGCTCCTACCTATAGGGTTCAGGCTGAAACGTGGCCCCTTGACCAGAATGCAGGGATGGCGCAGACAAGATTTCAGAGGCGCGGATGAGGCCGAGGCAGAGGAGGACCTGGTAGAGGTCAAGGACATTTGATTTGCTACAATTGCGGAGGACTGGGACACTACACCTGTGATTTTATTAATCCAACGCACCCATCATGTAAGTATTGCACGCTGCTTGATCATGAAACAGAAGATTGTCCTACAATGATAGTTAGGATACGTGAAAAAGGGATGCTACCGCCTTCCCCGACTCAGAACTTGCAGATGATGAGGTCTGAGCCACGCGAGGAAGATCCAAATGTAAATATAGTGCTTTGGAGTGGAATCACGATGGGAGATGACAAGGGGAAACAACCAGAAGACAATACCTAGGTTTGCAAAGCCCGACAAAAGAGGTTGAGTTCAATTTAGAGCACACTCAAGAAGCATTCATGGAAGCTAAGAAGAGCTTTGTTGATGCCACCACCTCAGAAAGCAAGGATAAGCCTGAGCCGAAGATGGACCTCTCTATGCTTACAACTTTCCTCGAAACCTGCATGAAGTTACTGCGTGATAGTAAGGCTGTGAAAGGGCTACAAGAACTCATCAATAGATGCATTAGGACTATGCCAGGTGAACCATGCGTAGTACAAAAGATTGGCAAGAATAAGACAAGGACGGGGCGTGAAATGAGACTCACCGCGCAGATCGGAGAATACAAAATGGATCAAGTCATTCTAGATTTGGGATCAGATGTGAATGTTCTACTGAAACATACATGGGAACGAATGGGGAGACTTGCAATGTAATGGTCCCCGATTCAGCTAAGGATGGTGAATCAACAGAAAATCATACCCATGGAGCATTTGCAAGGAGTGACTGTGGATATTGAGGGAGTGAGTGTGCTGAAAGATTTTGAAGTAATAGAGATAGTAAATGACAACAATCCCTACCTTGCACTCCTAGGAATCAACTGGGCTACTAATATGAATTGGGTAATCAATCTAAAGAAGCGAAATATGATCTTTGAGAAGAAATCACTACGCGTAATAATACCCCTTGATCCTGCTGAAGGATCGCGCTATATGGAACTAGTCCACGATTATGAGAGTGATGATCATCTAGACTACATTTATGAGATAACAACATGAAACCAAGACTGGGTGAATCCCACCATGGATGGGTGGATTACATGGGATTGTGAGAGTTCCCGCACTTCGGATTCCGATGAATAAATAGAACACTGAAAGAATCGGTTACATGAAGTAACTACGCTGAATTGCAACATGATGACTCGATCATTGCACTGTGTGTCATCAGAGGTAAGAAATATACCTATTTATGATAGTCTAAATGAGGTAGAATATTTTTGGATGCATTTGAAATGGAGGTGCTAGAAAAGCAATGCTTCCAAGCCTTGGACTGCACACTGTGCACTATGCCCGTAAGATGGTGGGGTACGCACAAGGGAAGTTTTGATGATTGGCGTAAATGTAGGAGGATGATGAGAGCATGATTTGGGAAGCCTAATATGTGACTGATAGACAAGTACAATGGGAAGAATGATCCATGCCCACAGCTGGCCGAATGGATGTAGGCCTATGGAGAAAAGCCACAACCTGAATAGGTGCACCTATTATGTCATACCTTGGATTTTATCCCAATGAATTGGTATATAGAAAGAGAGATTCACCATGGGACAAGTGAATGGGATATCCTGTGTGAAGGATTCATGATGACTTTTAGTTTTGAGGATGGGTTTGATAGTATTGATGAAGTGCTACAAGAGGTGAAAGTAGCCATCTTTAGGATACTGCAGGATCCTTTGGACCTGACGCAACTTGAATGGGCTACTCAGCTGAGTCACGCACTGGAATGTTATAATGTAATTGTTGAAGAGGAGGACAAGGATCAGTGGAAAATTAACATTCCAGAAATAGAGGGCCACCACGAGGTTCAGGGAGTACAAATTGAGAACCCTGATATAACTTCGCCGATGAAAACTAGAAAGGTGAACATTGGTATGGAGGCAGAACCCAAATTTGTGAAGATTGGAGACTACTGGGATGACGTGACGGTGGATAAGGTCGTTGAATTATTCCACAAATATTAGGACTTATTCCCTACCAAGTTTATAGATTTGAAAGGAATAATCGAAGATCTAGGAGTGATGAAGATCACGTTGAAGCCCAACGTGATGCCAGTTAAGCAGAGGCCTTACTGCCTAAATCTGAGATACAAGGAGAAGGTTCATTTAGAGCTAGACAAAATGCTAGCAGCAGGCATCATTGAGCCTGTGGAAGAATCCAATTGGGTATGCCCAATGGTGGTGCAAGAGAAGAAGCAGAAGGATGAGATAAGGATATGTGTGGATCTTAGAAAACTAAATGATGCTTGTGTGCATGATCCTTTCCCTACTCCATTCATAGATGAAGTGTTGGACAATGTAGGTGGCCAAGAAGCATACTCCTTCACTGATGGGTTCTCTAGGTACCACCAAATCAAAATCGTGCTGGAGGATAGGAGCAAGACAACCTTCGCGACTAAGTGGGGTTGCTTTCAATACAATGTAGTGTTGTTTGGGTTGAAGAATGCGTCTTCTATCTTTACGCGTGTAGTTGTTGCATCATTCAAGGAATTTACTCATAAGTTCTAGTAGGTATATTTTGATGACTGGACTATATATGGGTTTGTCAAGCGCCATGTAGCAAGCTTGCGCTTGATGCTAGATACTCGTCGAAGATACTAGATCATGCTCAATCTCAAGAAGTGTCTGTTCTATGTTCCTTTTGGGAACCTATTGGGGCATGTGGTGATTCTGAACTTGGAAGCACCGAGGACTGTGAAACAGTTGCGTGCTAGCTTTGGACATATAGGATATTATAGAAAGTTTATCAAATGCTATGCCCATATCACCGTGCCGATGGAAAAATTGTTGAAGAAGGATGTCCCATTCTGTTGGAATGATGACTGTAGGAAAAGCCTGGATATATTGAAAGAAAAGATGGTTACCTTACCGATTCTAGTCTTCCCGATCTGGAAGAAAGAGTTTAATGTACATGTTGACGTGTCATGTATAGCATTGGGGGTAGTATTAACACAGGATGCAGAGAAGGCTTGGACCACCCCATTGTGTTTGCAAGCCAAAGATTATCCAAAGTAGAGAAGAACTATTCCACCACTAAGCGCGAGGGGCTAGCTATGGTGTATGCGCTCTAGAAGTATTGACACTACTTGCTAGGAGGTCACTTTAAGATGTATATGGATCACTCTGTGCTAAAGTACCTAGTCAATAAGCCCATGTTGGGGGGGCTAATTTGCAGATGGATCTTATTGTCCCAAGAGTATGATTTTGAAGTTGTGAAGCCTGGACGATTGAACGTAGGACCAGATCACCTGTGGCGCATTGAGACAGGGGAGGAACCCACTAATTTGGAGGAAGGATTACCTCATGTGCAACTCTTTGCTGTGCACATCGCAAATGGACATTTTTAGGATATAATACATTTCCTAACAACAGGAACTATGCTGGAAGGATACTCTATCCAACAAAATAAGAAATTAGTGGTGCACGCAGCAGATTTCTCTGTCATTGCTAGGCATCTATACAAGATGGGGACTGATGAGATATTGGAAAGATATGTACCTAAGTTTGCACGAAGCAGCATCCTCGTGGACGTGCATGGGGGCACCGCAGGAGGACATTACGCAAGGATATGAATCGCGGAAAATATTCTACGCGTCGGGTTGGGGTGTCCAACCCTTCATCAGGATTCAAAAGCATATTACAAGGCGTGTGATGTATGTCAAAGAACAGGAAGGCCATCGTGGAGGGATGAAATGCCTTTGAATTTTCAAATGATGTTGCAACCTTTTGAGAAGTGGGGAATTGATTTTGTAGGACCTATTCAGCCCTAAGGAAAGGCAGGCGCGAGGTACATTATCACTGCGATGGAGTACTTGACTCATTGAGTAGAAGCGCAACTAGTGAAGGATTGCACGTGCGACAACCGAGAAGTTCCTATTTGAACATGCAATGATGTGATTTGGATGCCCAAAGATTTTGATGAGTGATCAAGGTACACACTTTCTAAACAAAGCAATTAGCGCACTGACGGAAGAATTTTAGGTGTTTCACCAAAAGAGAACACCTTATCACCCACAGGCTAATAGGATAGTGGAGGCATTCAACAAATTGCATGAAAACGTGCTGACCAAGGTTTGCAACACTCAGCGAAGTGATTGGGACCTACGCATACCTGTAGTATTATGGGCTTATCGGACAACATGCAAAAAGCTGACGGGACAAACCCCTTTTAGGCTAGTCTATGGTGTTGAAGTGGTGATGCCTATGGAATACATCGTGCCTAGTCTGTGCATAACAATGCTCATAGGTATGATGGATTGTGAATCCCTAGAAGAGAGGCTTGCACAGTTGGATGAGCTTGAAGAAGAGATATTTTTGGCTGGATTTCACCAATAGGTCCAAAAGCAGCGTGAAAAAGCATGGCATGACCGACATATTAAGTTGCGCACCTTTAAGGTGAATGACTTGGTGCTGTTGTATGACAGTAAGTTTGATAAATTTCCAGGGAAATTCAAAATGCATTGGCTGGGGCCCTATGTTATTAAGGATATTATCGATGGTTACACAGTCCAGCTGGTTAAGTTAAATGGAGATCCCTTCCCAAGAAAGGTGAATGGCAGTTGACTGAAGCCATACACAGGTGGTCAAGGCATCTGACTATGCGATAGAAGCACATTTTTAGTGCTCCAGGCAGCTGAAAGGAGGCGCAGGACTATAAACTACACTGCCTGGCTTGGGGAGTTGCGCGATTTCAGGACACGTGAAGTAGCGAAGTGTCACAGGGTCCGTGACAGCACAAAGACAACTGAACTAGCGCGTAGGTCTATCAAAAAGTGACCGTTAAAGTCACTATTCATGATTTGATGGTTGGTTTGTGGCCAAATGGAGTGGGTGGTAGACATTTAAGGCGAAATTTATGGCTTAGATTCTTGAAAATATGCTGCCAATCTAGCATTAATGGGATGAATGTGGGGGGAATGGTTGAATTTGAATTCAAAAAGCGCTATAAATCACAGGTGGCTGTCCAACAAAAAACACTTGGAATTTTGAAAATTCAGTTGTTGTGCTATTAGGTGTGTATGGACCTTACGAAGTTTGAGGCTTTAAGAGCAAGTTCAGTTTTTGAAACATTTCCGAAGGAGACGTAGGACCTCCTCACTAGAATGGTGTCAACACCCGAGGAAGTCGCGCAGGAAATTGTGGTAGTAGAAGCCCCAGAGAGTGTTGGAGCGATAGTTGAAGTCCCTAAATCCCCCAGAACATCGAGACCAAAGAAAGATAAGCAGACTATGATCCCGGTGCACGTCTCACCAAGAAACCCATAGAGGACCAAGCTCACCTTACAGGAAAAGGGGAAGGCCATTAATTTGGAGGCCAACGAGGAAGAATCTGAAGAAATCTTGTTGGATGAGGAGGACATGGAAATGCAGGTTGAAACCCAGGGTGCAGACCCTATTACTTGGTTACCAGAATATGTTCATCCATGCAAGGGTAAAGCCAAGGTGCCAAAGGACATAGATGAGAGCAAGAGCTCCCTGCAAACTTTAGTTCTCCCAGATGATATTGTCTTTGAGGGGCTACACTTAGCACAAGTTCCTGTACTGAATTTTGAAGATTGGGACATCACGGATCATGAGAAATTCCTGTATTTAGCAACTAAGTAGCTAACGCACTTATGGATTGACACGACGGTTTGAATGATTGAATTGGCGCCACACACATGGCTCAAGGGTGTAGAGAAAGCCAGGATGCTAAACCTACTCTAGCTACCGCATTACCACCGCACCCCAGTGACCGTCTTCATCATCAGGAAGTTTCTCTGCTTGGTGCATGATGGATGTTTATGGCTGGAGGAGCCCATTCCCATCACAGATCACTTGATTCATCGGATCACACGGCTGCCTTACTCAGGGGAGGATCCAGCCAATATATTAGAGGAAAAAGGTGGCGAGTTGGCCCTCGTAGAAGCTATGAAGAAGAAGTTCAATTTGGAGAAGAAGATGTGGGGATATGCCATCTCCGGAATTAACAACCCTATATTCAAGGTCGCAACACAAATTTTAGTAGGGAAGGTGCTGCGGAAGTGCCACGCAGATGAGGTGCCCACGCCTATGATTGCACTAGTGGCTCAATGTGCTGAAGGGGTCCAGTTCAACTGGGTGAATTATCTATGTGGTGAGTTCCTTGCAAACTTTCGCGAGTCACAAGAGTAGGGCAAGACGTTCCACTATGCGTGGCTTTTGCTCTTGATCGTACTGGTGGCATGGGAGATGCCCGAAGACAGCCAATTCCCTTCGATCCTGCCGGACCTTCCAAAGGCAGCAAAGTATGCTTCACTGTGGGTGACCAAGGACATGTAGCGTATAAAAGAAAGCAAGATATTTTGGATCTTCATGGAGATGAATATCTAGATGGGGATCAATCACAAGCCGCAGTTGTCGTCCATAGTGGATGCCAGTTTGCAGAGCTTTGCAGAGTTGAAAGAGGATTTCCACCATGTCTTTATCAGGGAGTGGAAGGACCCTATGAAGACATGGAATAACCTACCATATCTGACGACTGATGATGTTATTTTTGTAGTCCTTGAGTCTTGGCCACCAGAGCGGCGTGCTCCAATAGGCTCCGCAGTGGAAACAAACGAGTCCATCGTGCAGCGTAAGAAGGAATAACTAAGCTCAGAATAGTGCAGCTGGCGAAGAAGCACAGAAAAGAGGAAGTGGAGGCTAAGGCCCAGGCAGCGCATGACGTCGCGTAATTGGTGGAACAACAGAAAGCAGGAGTAGAAGAGTGTGAAGGATAGAAGTCACCTTCGCTTGGGGATGAGGCAAAAATAGAGACAGAACAAGGTGGCGTGGACCCACAAATGAGGTCCACCCACCTCGAGCATCTATGCATGCAAGAGAAGGCAGCCTTGCAGAAGAAAACCAAGGTTTCAAAGACATCCTTAGACCCAATCACCCTCACTAAGGGGAATTTGCATGACATTGGAGAAACGGTGAGGGATGTCACCGTGGAGGCCCTCCAATAGTTCAAAGAGCAACAACAATTGGTATTGGGGGCTCTTTGGATAGGGCTGGAGTAGTTTCAGGTTTGCACTCCATAGGCTTGCACAATGTCCACCAGCCTCCTGATCGACACTTCAGCTGTTGAGGAGATGTTGCGCACAAGGGTGACCAACATGATAGTGCTACCAGATGGGGCACTCACTACATAGAATGAGGCTGACAGGCCCATGGTCAGCAGTTTGAAAGGGGTAGGATTGAATATGGCTACACTCCCTCGAGAGATGCTCTACCTCTTGCAGGATGGAGTCACCACGGAACTCAGGGCCTCGGAGAGTCTCGCTTTGTAGGTGATGAGCAAGCATCACATCAACATCGAGCATTTGGGCTTGCAGTGCAATGAGGTAGTGGAGCAAAATAAGCAAATAATTCAGGTAATAGAGGAAGCCTGTCGAATGGTCTCGGAGTTGGACATTCAGGCAGAAGATCGGTAGAGGCGCATGTCTGCAAGTTGGCCACAGGGGTGTGTGACACTCAAGTAGAGATGGCTCGGGTTCAGTTGGAGCTGAACCTACAGATCACAAAATTGTAGTTACGGGCTTAGGCTTCAACTCTGTCGAAAGTCAGAGAACAACGTACCACCGCTATTACAATAGCAATAGTGGCGGTTGATAGTGTAGTGGCCAACTGCATGCATCTTTTTGAAAAGTCATTGGAGATCCTAACCACCCTACAGGAGGACCTTAATGTAGAGTGCCTGCAGGTAGAGGCATGTGAGCTACAATAAAAATATGATGATGTCAAAGGGAGCATTGAAAAGGTTTCCCTCACATAGAGGCTCGCATGGATGTAGGAGGCAAAGGCATTCAAGGAATAGGTGGATGCCGCTCAACACAAAGAAGCAATCTTAAAAGCATGTCTACACCCATGGATAGACGAGGCTTATATGATCACAGTGTCCATTGAAGGAAAGCTCATGCAACTGCAGGCAACTCACCAGAAGATTTAGGGTAGCAGTTCAGCGGCAGTCACCGAGTAGTGAGTGGAAGAAGTCCAGTAGGCAATTGCTCACTACACTTCTGAGGTTGCAATTATCCAAACTGAGCTGGGAGGTCTTCGCGCTAAGACCTCTGCACTTGTAGAGTGACTCAAGGGTGAGTCATGATGTTTGTGTTGGGGGACTATTGGGCGCGAGATCCCCCAGGGCAGGTTTGGGGCTAAAAGCCCATATTTTGGTCAAATTTTGTAATCCAAGTGTAAAGACTCTGCATTTTGTGGTTGCGGAGCACGTAGGTGTTAAAGAGTCATAGGGTTGTTCGTCCTTATTTTGAAAATGTAAGTTGTCTGTAGAATATCTACCAATGATCTGCGAACCATGGGATTGTATAAATAGAACTAAGCTCTAACTAGTTTAGGAATAAAGAAAAGGATTCAATCAAGCAATGAAGATATGGTGTATGAGAGATAGATTTGAAGTAGAAGTCTAAGTCTTGGTCCATAGAATAAGTAGAGGCTTTGAAGCTAAGTGACCAGAGGCCTAAAGTCCATAGCTGAGTGCGTGGACCCCTGCAGTTGAGTGTGCAGGGTGGATTGAGTCTGTAATTTTTTGGAATTATCGATAAAGAGAAGTATGCTATAGTTTTTGTGTCTTTAATTCCTGTTTATTCATCTAGTTATGTTGGGTATGAATTTTTCTTATAATGCATATATGATGCACAAATATATGTAATTGTCTTGGTTAAGTGAACACAGGTAAGAACATTTGTTTACACGAAGTTAACTAAGATTTGTTAATAAGAAAAGTAATATACTTAGCATAGTTTGAGAAATATCGCAGCTCGCTGCCCTAGTAGCGTGAAAGTATATCAGCCCTAGGTTAGGGCTACGTGAAAGCCAATTGTACCCTTTCATGAAGGTACTGAACAGTGGAGAAGAGGACTAAGCAAATTGCACGAAGGCAGGTATAACCAGAATAAACTGACATCACATCCATCTCAAGGGTGTAGAAACTTGGTTCCAGCATCCCCCCATACTGCTTCGGGTGAGACTTCAGTCCGCGCTCTGCGAGCTGATGTCGAAAGGGCCAGTAGTATAGGGATTTGTTTGGCTAACTAACGTTGAACATGGGTCAGGCCCCCTCAAGCCAACATTTAGTTTCCTATTTCATGCATGGAAATACTTGAAAGATATTGTGAGACACCATGAGATCTAAGACAAAGCTGGAGATATTATAAATAAGAACTGAAACCTATTCTTAAAAACTAAAAAGATGCTTGCCTAATTAGCAGAAAACCCTAAATTCCATAGGAAAATAGAATTCTATCTTTTTCGGGCTGAATAGGAGTTTTTCCTCAAGCCATGGTCTCTGAAGGGAGGAGTGAGGCAAGATCCACCTGCTATCATCCTTTTTGGTATTCCTTTATCTCTCTAAAGAAACTGCTAAAGCTATGCACAAGTGGAAGCAAAGTTATCAAATTCACCAATATTTGCAATGAAACAATGCCAAAATCAATTCAACAATTAATCTATGAAATAACCTAAGTATACAAGTGCAATAAGAGGAACATCTACTGCTAGGGTTGGGACCTAACCCAAGAGCTTCAGCTCTCTGAGTCAACTTAGTGCTGGATCAAGGAAATTCTCATTCTCATTATGATATAAAAAAAATTGCATAACAGTGTTTTTCCACAATCCTTCAACTTGAAAATGCTTAGTTCTCGTACATAAAAAATCTGAATCCTAATGAGGCTCTAGGCCTCCCTATTTATACAACTAAAGTCTCCAATAACTTCCTTAAATATAGGGATTTTTGGCTCCCAAACTCAAGATGAACTGGTTCTTAACTATCACTAGCTCGGTTGCCAATGACCTCCATGACTCAGCTGCTTGCAACTCCGAGCTAGTGTGATTTGATTGAGGGATATTCGAATGAGTGAGGATTTAATGACGAAGATCTATCTCCTATAATCTCTCCTTCTTGTCTCATTCGAATTCCTACACCTTAATTAGCCAAAATGGCCATGATTTTCTCCCAAGAACTTGCAATCAATGCACATTAGCCCACTAGACATAACATATTACTTTTACTCATCTCATTAAGAAAAATATAATTAAAACATGTAAGGAATTATAAGAAGAGTTGATTTTAGTAAGCTTGGAGGTGTATTAAGGTTCATATAGTTACCCAATGATGAGCCTCATCATTGATGTATCCAGATGGAGCTAGATGTTGTACCCCAATCTGGCACAACTAAAGTATTACAATTAAAAAAAAATCCAACACAACATTAAAATTGCAAAATTTGATGGGACCTCATAACATTCGTTGACAACTCTTTTTTCTCACCCTACAAAAGCACTGTGAAAAACACTATGTTAGTGGACAACAAAATAGTTTTGGATTAAACCTGTCAGAATGATGTCAGAATGTAGACTGCAAATGCCCTGGATGAATTTGTTGCAACAAATCATTTGCAAAATTGTTGTTGTATGCCTATAATTAAAACAATTCAGTGAAATATTTAGAGGCTTATATGGAGGAAATGCAAGAAATTCCTTTTCGATTATCAGAGAAGTACAAAGGAGGGATGAATTTTGTAGGTGGTTGTCATGATGTTGTCTTAGAGAGTCATATACAAGGAATGTGTTCAGTTAAATTTTGAATGGATGTAGTCAAGCTATTCCACAGAATCATGCTTTGGAGACTACTGAAGTAGAGATCACAATGGTCGTATTGTAAAAGGTTTCAAGACCTTTGGTTCACATGAGTAAGTATCCTCCCAAGCAATAATTTTTGGGTTTATAGGAATCTAGATGGAATGAAATTGGTGGAAATGACAATGAACTCATAGTAGTCCTCCATGGATTTTAGAAAAATCTCACTCTAGCCATGTGCTCACCAAAGGAAATTTCTGACCAAAATTCAAGATAACAGGGACAATGAAAGTAATGCATTGTTGGAAGATTCAGGATCTAGAAATAAACATCTTGGAAGAGGAGTTTGCAGCCATAGCTGTGGAAATGGCAAACAATATTAATGTGTTTTGAAAAGAAAAACTCCTGAATATTCTCCCTAGCAATCTTGAGTTGCCCAAAGGGAAAATGGATGCCAATCTTTAGTTAATTGAAAAAAGTGTTGCTTTGTGCAATGATACAGGCATTACATATACTGGTCATCAATACTTCTCTATTGGCATTCCCACTGAGGCAACTTTGAAGGTGTTGGTTGAAAAGATGGAATGACCAGATTTGGGGAAGCATGTAAAGGCTCGAAAGGATGATGATCATTCAATTTTTGCAGAAATCAGATTAGGTTGATATGAATGGTGGAGTGAAAGAGGACACAGAGTTTCTACTTTAGAGTTTGATCGAATGCACAAGTCAATGGATATTTTTATTAAGTCAAATGGAGGAAAGAACACATTGTTGGTGAAGGGTGTAGTTGAGAGTTTGCTAGAGAGAAGCTCCAATATTCAGTTATCAGATGGAATAGTTGTTGAATTAGATGTGGACTTTCGACAGTCCATACTGCAAAAACTCAAAGGGATGACTTTAGGAGCACTACGATGTTTAGGTTTTGCATATAAAGAAGAACTTAATGAATTCTCTACATATAATGGAGAGGAACATCCTTCCTACCTGATTTTTCTTGATCCTAGTAATTCCTCATCAATTGAAAGTGATTTGATCTTTGCTAGTTTTGTAGGAGTAAGGGACCCTCCACATGAAGATATCCATACAACAATTAGTTATTGCAAAGAAGATGGAATTCGTGTGTTGGTTATTATAGGTGATGACAAGAATACAATAGAAGCCATATGTCATGAGATTGGGATTTTTGAGCCAGAAGTTAATATTTAGGACAAAAGGTTCATAGGAAGAGAGTTTATGGCTCTTCTTGATGCCAAACACTGAGAAATTTTAAGAGGATGTAGTTGCATCTTTTCTAGAGCTAAACCTAGGCATAAGAAAGAAATAGTTTGAATGTTGAAGGATTATGGGGAAGTTGTTGTAATGACAGGTGATGGTGTAAATTATACTCCATCTTTGAAATTAGTTGACATAGGTATTGTTATGGGAATTACTGGAAAAAAGGTCACAAAGGAAGCAACATAATCCACAATTGGGTAGAGGACAAGCATGGCTGGCGATATCAGGAGAAACATAGAAAATATTGCAGAGATTTTTCATGAAAAAATGTTCCCAATGTTGATTTTATGTTGAAAACAATGAGACTTTCTTATTTGCAACCGATGGTTCACACTACAATGCTCCAGATCCAACGATACTCGGGTGGCAAAAAATGCATGGAGTTTAATGAAGCAAGTGAAACCGTAGAGTGGTTTGGCATGAACCACTTGTTTGTTGATTGACGGTCACAATTCATTACAACATCACTCCTCTATAATTCCTCAAACCACTATGAGTGGTTCCATAAGCAGATTTAAATTTTCAATAGTTGTGTGTGGTTTTTATGATATATGCAGCAGTACGAAGTGGGACCCGCATCAATATTTATATTTGGAAAAAACTATGACCTGTGTTAATTTTGCGTTTAATTTTAAAAGGCCCAACATGTATTTGTTTCGTAAAAATGAAAATAGGCTCTGGTTTTGTTTTCAAAGGTTTTTAGTTAATATTATTCAAATATTTTAGGAAATTTTAAAAAAGGAGGAAGAAGCAATTTTCTTAACTATTCTGAGAACCAGTTTTGAAACTGATTTGGCAGTTAGGTTAGGAGGTAGAAATAAAAGCCCAAAAATTAGATTTTGAAAGAGTTTGGAAGGGCACAGTCACCCATGACTAGCAATGTAGACAAAATTCATTTTGAAATCTAAACATGATATTGCAAATTTGATTCCAGCATTGGTGTTGCAGTGATTGTTTTTCTCATGTGTCCAAAATATTCATATATGTTTTTCCTCTCTTGGACAATGTAAGATGAAATTGGTGTTCTAGTTTAGTTTTTAATGAATTTACTTCGTTGTCCTCATTAAAATTGTGTTGTAATTGTTAAAATTAATCTTGAAACCCAAGTTAATGAAGCAGTCCACATCCGAGAATCTCATTCATACTTTTTCTTCTTCATCCATCATTCTCTCTACAAATTTGAAGTACAGATTCTTAATTTCCTGTGCTAAAACTATGTCTCCTTCATTTTCTTCTTTACATCTCTACCCTGCAGCTCTCATAGTCTCTAGCCATTCTATTTTAAAAGGCTAGGTTTTCAGACATAGAATTTTTGCTTTCAAACCCTCATGGATTGTCCTTCCTTCCATTGATTTCAAATTACCTTTTTATCCAATCTCAATATGTCTCAGGCACTGGTTCCCCCACAACCAGGAACTGTCTCCTAAGGTACTACAATGTGTATAATCCTGTCCTATTTAGAAAATATCTACGAGTTAAGATTTTGGCACATGAATTTGAATCCATTACATTTAGTTATGTTCCTCGACCCCAAAATCACTATGTAGATACCATTGCAAATAACATTCTAGATTGGCATTTATAACATTCATATACAAGAATACACCCATAGACAAATGGCGAACCACAATTGACAAGCACCAGTATTGCAGCAAGGATGCTGCAACTCCTGGGGCTACCAACTTTACTTTATCAACTTGGGGTTTGTACAAACTTGGAGGTGACAATGTTGTATACTCAAGTAAATGTGATGGGTATGCTCTTTATCACTACTAAGTTGGTGATATAACACTAAGGTTTTTCAAACCAATCTTCTAGGGATTCAGAAGAAGCTTGATTACAAATGAGGGAAGAGAAATATACTCTAAGAGAAAGCTTGTCTACTGTAGTAAGAAAAAACACTGAAATCAAATGCTAAAACACACCATTTTCTAACTAACTGCTAAGAGGCTATCCTTCAAAAGAATGCTAAGTTAACATGTATGCAATTCTACTATCCTAATCATGCAAATTCAAAGCATCAAACATTCTATGGCTGTGCATGTAAATGAATAAAATAATTCTATTTTTCTTTTTTGTCCTTTTTATGGGACAATGTGAAAGCTAATATCTTTTGGTGATGTGGCAGGTAGCTTAGGGATCATGGTGAATGGCTAGAAGGATGGGGAGACCAGTAGGGGACCTTTCCTAGCTTCCTAGAGGATTTTTCCTCAATTCAGTCTCAAAACAGACCACTACAGGATGTCCTAATGCATTCTACAAGATGTCCTGAAAACCTACAAGATCCCCTATATTTCTACAAGATACAGCCGAGAGAAAAAGGTTGGGTGTTGAAGGAGATAGAAAGCTTAGGGAAGTTGGTTGGTGGATGGAATGAGGCAATGGAGTGCCTAAGACCACTTCATAACTCAAAACTAAGGTTGGGAGTTGGTTGGATTTGCTTAACAAGCTTGGAGAAGTTTCCTTGTGGAATGATGAAATTCCTGAGGGTTTTAGTGAAAGAAAAGAGTGATCATGGATGGATGAAGTTGGAATGAGGTTGCTGACTATGAAATATCTATGTACTTCTGAAACACCTGCACTACATCAAACATTGGCATTTACCCAAAAATCATGTAAACAAGAAGAATTTCAATTATCTAAGGAAAACAGAATTTCATGAACTAGCTGCCTACTTTATGCATGAGGAGAACTTGCAGAATAAGATGGAACATTAATGAGATATAATGTAATACTGAAGTCAGAAGAAATGATAACTAAATCCTACTCTTGCAAACTGATCAAATTCTGGCCTAAGTACAGAAAACCCTAAATTCCATGAGAAACTAGAATTCTGTCTTTTTGGGGTTGCATAGGAGTTCTTTCCTCAAACCATGATCCCTGAAGGAAGGAGTGAGGCCAAAAAAACCTATTGATAGCTTTTTGGTGTTCCTTTATCTCTTCTAAACTACTGCTAAAGTAAATCACAAATGGAAGCAAACGAATAAGCAAACTAATCAAATCTAGACTACTTGCAGTGAAATAATTCTAAAGACAATTCAACCATTAATCTATGATTTCAATCTAAGCATACAAATACAAGGAGAGGAGCCTTTGATGCTAGGGTTGGGCCCTAATCCAAGAGCTTTAGCCCTCTGAGTTAGCTCAGTGCTAGATCAAGGAATTGCTCATTCTCATTATCAAAACATAAAATTACATAACAATGTCTTCCAAAAGTCTTGAGCTCGAAATTGACTAGTGTTTTTACACCAAAAATTCGAATGCTAATGAGGCTCTAGGACTCTTTATTTATACAACTGAAATCCCCAGTGACTTCCTTAAATCTATGGAGGCTCGGCTCCCAAACTCGAGATAAACTAGCTCTTTAACTATCACTTGCTCGGATGCCTTTTGATCTCCATGACTTGGCTTCTTGTACTCCAAGCTAGTGTGATTGATGGAGAAATATTCCAATGAGGAAGGAGTAAATGATGAGGATATACCTCCTACAGTCTCTCCTCCTTATCGCATTCGAGTTTCAGCCCTTAATTAGACAAAATTCCATCGTTTTCTCTCACAAAACTGAAATCAATGCACATTAGTCCACTAGGCATAATATCTCACTTTGACTCATCTCTTTAAACAAAATATAATCAAAATATGTAATAGATTGTGAGAAGAGTTTATTTGACTAAGCTGGGAGGTGGATTAAGGTCCATATAGTTACCCAATGATGAGGCTCATCATCACCCCCTACTGAAAGTGTTGCTCATCCTCTGAGCCAGTCAATCAATATCCATGTCTTTCATTGCTCTAGTGTCCTCCCTAACATCCCATGCTTCTGTTGTAGTTTCCTCCTCCTGTGCATAGAATCCTGCCTTCCTTTCTGTTTCCTCCTAGTTCTTTCTTTCTTCCTCTTCCTTCCTTCCTTCTAACACCCCTAAGAGCAGTGGTGGACTGAGTCTCAAGCCAATCTAATTGACTTTGAGTCTTTTGAGAGCCTGCTTGTACATGGTTGTCTTGTTCATTGGTTCTCTCATTCTTTGAGGAGAATGGTAATCTTTGATTTTCAAACTGTAGGGTAAAGTATTCCATCTCCTTTGGCAAGCTTGCATGCTGTCATCCCCTAATAGCCTGAACATATCCTCAAAGTGTGTAATTGCTTGCTCTTAGGAAGCAAGGTATCTAGGTGGAAGTTGAGGGTCATTTGCAATCAAGTTATGTGTGCTGATGATAAACATTGGATTCAACTGCTCAACTCTTATCATGAGAGGATTTGTTTCTTCCCTTGCCATTATTTTCTTCATTTCAGTAGGCCTTGCTTCCTCATATTTCATCCATGATGCCAAAGCCATAAACTGTAAGTCCCCTAGTTTTGAATTAGGGTCCCACACATTTAGATTTGTCAAGGCTAAGTTATGTAGGTAGAACTTAGAAACCTTAGCCCTATCCTCGAATGTGCTTTGATCACAAAGATCAATGAACTATCTATAATCCTAGAATGGCATAGTGCCTCTTTGTGCTACAGTCTTGATTTGGAACTGCAACCACTGTTCCTTAAGGTATAATGCATAGGACTTAGCTGGCATCCTGCACTGTATTGCCTCTAAGGATAGACTGGATATGGATGCCAATTGATTCTCTCTTTCTTGTAGCTATCCTTTTAACCATGAATTTTCTCCCTCTAACTGAGCTTTTATTATTACTTCTTTGTCCCTCAGCTTGCTCAGTTCTCTACCCATCTCTTTAACCTTTTCCTCCATGTGACCTATTTCCTCCACCCCTTTGGATTTGGCAATCTGCATCCATCTATGTGTTCTTGTACTTTCTTTCTCAAGCTCAAAGAATAATGGGATGGAAATTTTTTGTGGAATGACCCTACCCCACTCAATAAACCTATAGTAGGAGTCAAGGTTAGGTTTAGGACTAGGCTACCTAAGCTCCAGATCCTCCTTCTTTGTTTCTTGCTACATACTCCCTTCTTTATCCAATTTCTGAGTTTCCTGTAGGTTTAACAGAGTTTCCTGTAGGATTTCCTCTACTTCCTATAGTTCCTTCTGTGTATCCTGTAGGATGTCTTTTCCTTTGGATGAGGCAGATCTAGTGACAGGCCTTCTAACACAAGTGATAGGAGACTTGGGGGAGGCTTGTCCTGATGATCCTTCTCCTTGAGTTTTCATAAGAGGAGCCATCTTCTCCTACTATTTGGGTGAGTCTTCAATAAAAATAGGAACCTTGGTGGGAGTTTGAGGTTTTCCTTGCCTTATTATTGTACTTTTTCTTGCCCTAAAGTACAGTGGAGTTTGTCTCTATATTTTCCCTTTTTTTTATACAGGTACTAAGGGCAGTGAGGGAAACTTCTGCCTCTTTCTCAGTGGGCTCTGGAGATACTCTGGGTGATTCCTCCTTCTCTTATGCCTCCTATTTTCCATTCCCCCTCTCATCTTTTTCTTTCTCCTCTTCTTCTCCCTCTAGTTCCTCACTATGTTCATTAGTTTCCTCCTTTGCATCTTCTTCTATCTCTTCACCACTTTCCTTCTCTTTTTCTTCTTCTTCTTCCTTATCTATTTCCTCTTCATCCCTCTCTATTTATTCTTCCTCTTTTTTAGTTTCTTCTTCATCCTCCTATGTTTCTTCTTCATCCCTTTCACTAGCAGTGGAGCTCTTGTCATATTCAAGGGCTTTTATATCTCCCTCTATCTGCATGTCTCTGAAAGTTGCCTATGTGATTGGGATTCTGAGGTTTCGGAGGGCATATTCTATGATGAGTCTAATTAACCCATGATGGGCTATCTGTTGATGGTTTCCTTCCTACACCTTCATGCTCATATCTATCATTGTTTGTGTTAGAGCCTAGATTGACCTCAGGCTGAAGGAAGGCAATCCTAGGATAACCACAAACCCAGCTTAACCTGGTAGTTATCCCTACCAGGTCAGGAGAGGGCTCTCTCCTTGTGAATCTCAGTCAAGATGATTGGATAAAATATGGATTTTAGGCTAGGTATAGTAGCTCTAGGGTTTTGATTGATTTTGTTGGTTTTGTTGCTGGATCAAATGGAGCCAGGCAGTTTTGGATCTGGGAAATTAAGTGATGATGCAGGGTGTTCTATGGGGCAAGGTAGGTAGGTGCTTTGGCACTTGAAATTGAGTGATATGAGAGGTCTAACACTAGTGAGGATCTGGCAAGGGCATTCAATGATCATGTATCCGTCTCAAACAGTAGAAAACATAAAAAACGAATGGTTTCCCAAGGCAGAGCACTGTAAATAATGAATTCGACCTATCTATCTTGATATCATTCAGCTAGAAGCAATGAATTAGATTTTGGCATACATAAAACATGTGAAAAACTGATAACAGAAGAAGAAACTATTCAAAAACACCATACCACAAGTATCCCATAAAAATAGCTGCAAATCCTGGTTTATTTCCATGCCAAACTGTTGATAAAGGTGTACAATGTAGCTCAGAGCATCCAAGAGAGTCCAACCCTTGCTAATAACAGGAAAAATACATAATATAGACATCAACCCACCTATGCTAGCCATTAGGGGTCAAAACCAAGAGGAAAGGAGTTGTTACAACCATTTCCAAACAGGGACTAGGAATATAGGCAGTGGAACAACTTGCCTCTATAAGCATGGAAACTTATTCATTGACCCCAAAACCACCTCAAACTGATGAATCTACCCTCTAAGATCATTTCACTATTACATTTACATGTCAATTCATTAACTACAATCATAAAATCATCCATGAAGAGAGAAAAAGTCAACTTGCAGTGAGAATAGGTGAAAATTGGATTTTCTGGCAAATTGGTTAAAGGCGTAGTGCCATGAGCCAAAAGCACAACGCCACTTTCCACCCACTTTTGGAGGCCTTACCCTTAGCCAAATTAGCCCAATATGGCTCATTAGAAAGGTCTTCCAGTCTAGTTTTTGGAACAGCTTGAATTTTTGCATTTGGAGGTCATTTGCCCCCTCAAAACTGAAATCTCCCAAGGTTGCTTTTGTGTGTCCAAAAAGAGGCAGAGAGGTCATTTTTTGGTAGTTTCTGGACCTTTCGGTGACCTAGTTTTTCTCTAAAACTTATGAAATTTTCTGTGATGAATTCTCTAATCATGTTGAATCCAAATATATAATCTTTTCCTCCAACAAGTGCTCCAGGGAAAAGAGCAGCGCCGGTGGCGTTGCGCTTCTAGGTCAGTTTTCTGCTTTGAAAATTGCAAAATTTGAAAAATGCAAAAATTAATAAAAAATTTCCAAATTTTGGCATGGGACACAACCATCAGCTGCTTTTATGGGCTAGTGAGGCTTCAGCTAATAGCTTCAACTGATCTTGCTCCTTTTTTCTCTTTATAGCGTTCCTCAACCTAGCTTTAAGCTTTTTGATCCTTATGTTACAGATTTTGTTGTGGGTCAAGTAATGGTAGTCCATGTGGCAAAGCATCTTCTTATCCCTGTTGGCCTTCTCAATCAGCCCCTTAAGGTGTATGTTGACCCTCTCAAGCCAAGTTTCCCTATCATTCTCAATCTCTGGTTCAATTGAAGTCAGCTTGACATTAGCCTCCTTGGCCTTTTGCCTGTTTTCTTTGATCATTTGCAACTCCATGAGGATTTGATTGTCACTCAATTGTTTGTTTTCCTGCTCTAAATATTTGAGGATGAACTTAGCTCTCTGTAAGTTATCTGACAAGGATTGTATTTCAACTTCTTGTTCCTTTATGATCATGTCTTTGATATTCTTCAGATCCTGAGCTTCCAAGTCAATAATGTAAACTCCAAGATGAGTAAAGTGTTGTTGTGGCTCCTCATGCTCAACAAGATTGAAATCTCTTTCCTACTCATCACTACGATCCTCTTCATGCACGTTTTTATTTCCCTTACTTTTTCGCTTGCTCTGCTGCTCAACCTATACCTGTTTTGTTGAAGAAGAAGGCAAATCCCCTTCCACACTTTGTGGAGATAATACTTGCCTAACAGCTGCAAAATGTTTCCTAGCACCCCTCTTATATGTCACAAACACTAGCACTCCAACAGTTTCAGTCTCTTTGAATTTTTCATGGCTTGAAGGTCCACCTTCTTCATGATGTACTGGTGAAATGATTTGTGGGACTTTAAACATCTCATGAGAAATGAAAGTCTCCCATGGCATGTTAATGAGGCTCAGGTGGTGAAGAACAATGATTTTGATCAAAGAGTAATGGTAAATGCTATTCAAGTGCTGGGGGTATGGCTTCCTTTGTACAATATGTGCCATCTTCTTGATGTTTCTAAAAATGAAGTAAGGGAGATTCATCATCTTTACTCTAGTGAAATTCATGAGAAGTCTAATGTGGTAGGCATACAACCAGGAGAACCTACCTTCACAAGTGAAGTACTTGATAATGATTTTCATCAATGGAGCATACCTGTCTTCCAAAAACTTGAAGGGGAATACTCTCTTCATTTTGTCTCTGTATCTAGCCTTGATGTAAGGCTCATAGTACTCCTCATCAATATCCTGGCCTTTGTACCAATTTTCACCCACATCTAGAATTCTTGTAGCCTCTGAGATGACAGCTGGTGATATGGTGAAGGTTATTCCGGCAAGGGTTACTTCATTACTATGCAAATGAGTCACAAATAGCCTAGCCAACTCATGATTAAATCTGACTCTTTCTATCATTTGAAAAAAAATCAAAGCATGCCGGGTGTTTAAAGCAAGAAATGGCAAGTGGACAGGCTTGTAACTCCCTCAAGCTAGTAAGCTCTTCTCTGATTATTCTTCCTCCTTTATGAGGCTTCCTCTGCTGCTTATGTCTCTCCATGGAACTATCACTGAGTGTCTCTTCCTCATAATCATATTCACTATCTCTTTCCATTGTTTTTCTGTGGCTATGAACACTTATGGTTTTGTATGGGTGATGATGGGATAAGGTGAAGGAACGAAATGAACAGAGTGAAGATGAAGGGATATGTGAGAGTATGATGTGTGAATAGGTTCTTAGGGATGAGTAGGGTTTGTAGGGTTGATGGAGAGTGTCAATAGGAATTTAAGGAAAATGTATGAGGGGAATGGGATTTAGGAAGTATGGAATGTGGGAATGAGGTTTAGGGAATAATGGCAAGTAGATAGGGTATACAGACACTAGTGATATGAAGAAAACTAGGGTTTCACCCTAGAGGCTAGGGTTTTAGATTTAGGAATGCAAAATATCAAACTTGGCAATCAAAACCCTAAAACAAAATATGTGATAGATGAACTTACTTGTAAGAGAGAGGAACTAAAAGTTTTGAGGTGAATTGGAACGATTTAGGCAACTTGGGGCTTGGCTAGGCAAAAGCGCAGTGCCTCACATAGGTGCATAGTGCCACTTTGAAAGCGCAGCACCTATGTAAAATTACACAGAGAAATGCTGCCAGGTGTGTAGCGCCAACTTAAAAATGTAGCGCCCTCCTCAAAAGCTCAACGTCATTCAAGTTTTTCCAAAAACACAGCAATTGACTTGTATTTGCCCAATAACGCTTAAAATCAATCCTTGGCTCTCCTTTTGGCACTTT
>APFE031124313.1:3287-27081 GCA_000404065.3 Pinus taeda | reverse complement strand
GGTCGCTGCTGGGAGGTCCAACCCTAAGCTTATCTCTGCGACCATAATATCTTTCTTGAAACATGGATGGAGAAAGAGGAAGAATTCAAAAAGAGGTGCCCTCTATTCAAGGTTTTAGAGAATGGGAAGATATGTGCACGGATGATGTGGTAGATGAGAACTTTGCTTCATCTTTTTCTTCTTATTTGAAGTCCTATTGATGCAACGATGAAGTTAAGCTCATTTTTTGCAAGAGTTTGCCATCAAAATTCAAGGAGATATAACTGAGTTGGAGACCCAAATAGAGTCCCAAGATTTAGACTGTCAAGTCCCATTCTTTGGGGACCTTTTCCAGTAGAAGGAAGGAAAGGTAAGGTTTCCCATGGATGTTTGCATTGACATTTTGCAGCTGGAAGCATATGTTGAGGAGTTAGGGCAGAAGACATGGTTTGGTTTCTATGATCTTGTTGTTGCATATATGGAGTATTTTTTCAGTTTGAATGACAAACCAAATTTTCTTTTACACAGCTAGACTCATTTTGTGCATATATGGATGTCAGCATTTCCAATTGTGTCATGGTTCAAGCACTTCCAAGCAGCATCCTTGTCACAGTTACTTGATTGGTTGGTCTAGCATTACATCATTACTTGATCTATCAATTTTGCAGCAAAGTAGGGTAGGGTTGTACATAAATAAGCTGCCCAAAGTAGCATTTCAATTTTTGGGATTTGTTTTTGTTTCCTAATGTACAGATTGCAGTATGTATATGTTTTTGGATTGGTATGCGTTTTTTGGGTTTACAGCTATTTGTAACCATATTCCCCAATGGATGAGGCACTAATCTACAAGTTTCTAGAGATCTGAGGTTCTTGGCACCTCCAAGGAGCTTCCATCCTAGATGGTGCCACTGTTAGAGTTAGTCCTTTGGCCTTCCTTTAGTGATCAAAATGGGCCTCTTACTAGGTTTGGTTTGGTTAGATGTTTTACACATGATATTCAGCCAAAAAAAATGTCACAAGTGTGTCCATTAGAAGCAGATTGGAAAGAGCTTTCCAACAGTATATCACACTCTTGTAACCGGTTTTTGGATCAGAAGATATGACAGAAATGAATGATCGATTCTTGGTTATGCATGTTTTGAGGTCAGTTGCTGCACACAAGGACAAGTTTACTACAAAATCAGTTTGGACAGGAATTTTACAAAAGTGAAAGAGGTTTTTGTCCATCACATACAAAATAACAAAAACCTCCTTTAGTTTATGTACAGGCACTACTATGTGGGAGACATATAGTGATATTTCGAGCCTACATTAAAACAAAACAATTTTTTCATTTATTTTACTGTTTTATTCATTTTAGTGCGGTGCCATTTTACAACAGATGGAAAGTAATTTTGAGAAACCCAAGGATATTTTTATTAAACATGAGCCTTATAACAAAAAACTCTTTCAATTTATTCACAGGTGTTGTGAAGTGGAATATTTGACTAGATATTTATAGCTTATTTTTACAGATTTAAATTTTTAATGATTTTTTGTTTTAGAGATGATTTTGTGGCACAGATTCCGAGCAACTTGAAATGAATTTCCAAATTTTGAGAGAGGTTTTTTCTCGAAAATGACCTTATCTACAAAAACCTCTTTTAGACTTGTAACAGGTGTTACGGTTCAGGAAATATGAGTTCATATTTATCACCTATTTTCAGAAATTCGGTCCAAGTTTAATATAACTGATTCTATTTTGAAGAAGATGGTTAAGCTCAATTCCCTTAGTACAGGAATGAGCTAAATGTATATATTTGATGAATTTCATAGTGTATAGGTTTGATTTTTATAGCAGAGAGGCTGCTTGGCATTGTGTAAATTTTTCTTGAATATCATTTTAATAAAGCAGTTTTCTGCCCTTTGGACCTGGGATCCATCACGGTGTTATTGTTCAGTATGTTTTTCATGTAACTCACTTACATATTTTGTTTTTCTTCCTTGTTTCAACATTATCTGAGAGATATGTTAGGAATTAATCTATAATGATGCTCCTTTCATGATGAATTTGTTGTTATATGTAATGGTTTTCTTTGTAGAATTCATCCTTTGTTAGATGCTCTATTGAGCAACCTCGTGTTTCTCTTTCATCTAAAGCTGCTACAGTAGATCCATCCCCTGTTTGATGCCTACAGGGCAATGGGATTTCTCTCCTCTATTATTCTCACATTGGCAATCTTTTATCTAGTTGAACATTGCACTTACTTTGCCCCAAGTTTGCTGGTGGAAACTAGCCTCAAATCCATAGCCAAACGGTCCTTTCTCTTGCTATTTTCAACCCACAACTTTCAAAAAAATTCCTGCACTCCATAACTAGCCTAAGATTTCATTTATTGCAGTCACGTTGTGTTGGAAAAGAGAGAGCCCTCTCTGGTCTAGCAGGGCTATATGCTAGATCGAAGCTTGGTCTGTGGTTACCTCGGAATTGCCTTTTCTCAGCCTTAAGGTTCATTATGAGTGCTAACAGTTTGAAGAAAGAAGTAGGGGATGATGAGTCTATTTTGAGGAGGTATGTTTGCTCCAAACCTCAATTCTTGAAGAAGCCTAAAGTGGTATCCATATACCACACTGTAACTACCTTCACATGAGATATAATTTATAATATGGTAGCTAATTTCATTCCAAAGATAGGGTAGGTTTGCTCTTCTCACTCCATTTTTGTTTTCTATTGTCTCCCCTCCTTCTAAAAAAAATTTCTTCTTTGCAGTTTGGCTATTTCCCTTATCCTACTTTCTCCAAGGCACTCTTAAGGGAAGTGCGGTAATTTTGCCTATGATTTCAGGGGTGATCTCTATGGAGAGGCCTCTCACCACAACAATGGCATGGGTCTTAGTCAGTGGAATGAGGGAGAGAGGAAAATCTCTGGCTACTTCATCATCATGCCCCCTCAATTTCTCAAAGAAACCCATCGAATTGTGCCTTGTGAATATATCTAGCACAAGGGGGTGCTGATGAATCCTTATTGTGTTGATGGGCTCCCTTTTATTAAATCCCCCTATCATTTTCTATGATGGATGGAGGGTTGTATAGGTCTGGTACCAAATTTAATGAATGCTTTGTAAGATTCCTCTAATGCATGAGTGATGTGATCGTGTAGTTCGAGTGGAGGAAGAAAAATATTTGTGTGAGATTGATCTTCAATGCATATAGATGAGTGATGAGGAGCCTTGGGTGTTTCAACAATTTCTTGATTTGAAGTGAAACCAACCTCAGGACAGTGAGGGTCTGACATAACCATTGGCTTGGGCTAAAGTGCCTTGACAACCTGTCTAGTTTTGACTTTGTCGATAGATAGATCATCATAGACTGGTGTCTTAGACAAATTAGCAACAATTGAATCAACATCGTGACTGGATGAAGAAGTAGAGAGATCACGTTAACCAAGATCAGAAAATTCGGGATGTTTTTCAGCATCCTCATGATTTGATGAATGACACAGAGGGGTAGACAAGAAGAAAAAATGTTCAACCTCTGCATTTCTGAAAAAAAACATATGAAAAATCAAGTGGATCTTCGATGAATGATTTGTCCTCTCCATTGTCGGATGATGGATTGACATCTGGTGTGTTCTGTGAATGATCAATGATGGGTGCATCCATATATGAAGATACACGTGCGAAATCGGGGATGGAAGAATCATCAAAGATGTCAGGGAAAAATGGAGGAGGCGCAGACAAAAGGGAATCATCCTTCGTCACGGGTTGATGTTCAATCTCCCATTCATACTTTTCATGAATGATAACGCAGGTTGGTTGTGAAACACCAACTCCATTGATGGATTGATCCTCATTCAAAACAGGCATAGAGTTCGGAATGAAAGAACACAAGAGAGTGCAATCCAAAGGATCAGTAGAACACGAAGATAGAGGTTGAGGTAAGACATGTGTTTGACAACCCATGGGATTTGCAACCAAGTCTATGTAAAAATTGAGAGAAGTGATGTTGGGATGATGTGACAGTTGAACAGATGTGTGTGCATGTTCTCCCACATCACTCTGTGGTGGTGGAGCTATTTGATGAGGGGACGACGGAAAATCACTTGTGACAGTGATAGTGTCTATCTATGATTGTGCAACTCCATCACCGAAGTATACTGAGTGGGGCTTGAGCTTGAAATTATTCTTAGAATTGACATATTTGGTAAGACAATATTCAAATATTTCCATGCGATACTGGAATTTCATTTGACTTTTCAGAGCTTGAAACTGCAATACATGGAAGCAGTCCTAAAAATCCATAGGTGATTCTTCAGAGGTCTTTCGTTCTTTTAACAGTTTTTGGTCAAGAGGTATTGGATCAAAATGATGGAAAGTATATTTAAAGAGATTGCATAACTACTCAAGTGAGTGCACGTTGTCGGGTGGCAGACACCAGCACCACCGTAGTGGGGATTCGCAAAGTGTGTATGCAAGCAACATGCTTGCCGCTTCTGCATAGAACCTGTCTACAAGAAATGCATAGAAGTATTCTAAGTACTCGGGCCAGGCTACTTCGACTTCACCATCATACGTGAATTGAGACAAGAGATCAACAAACTCCCTTGCACTATCGAGACGTTTAGCATGCGAAAATCGCAAAGGGATAAGTTTGATAGTAGCCATGATAGATGTATGAAGATTCAAAACAGATTATGAGGACTCAACTTGTCATCTGGCCCTCCTTCTAGCACTAAACTGTTGATGGTGTTGGACCCACCAACATGCCAGGGGATCTCCCCGGTAAGAAGTCCCAACTAGACCTCAAACTGTTTGGTGTAGGAGTCCCAACAGTGGATCATACAATATCACCTTGACCATGGTTGCACGCAGAGGTAAGTAAGATTTCCATGTTGGTAGCAAGCGTGTGACATGCACAACAAGCCAAGGAAGGTGTATGAATGGTTCTAACACACGAAAAGTGAAACAAGTGCGCCCCATGGAAACCTGTGTAAACACGTAGCTTGGAAGGGAACACATGACCAAAGATGCATCAAAAACTAGAATGAACGTGAACCAACAATCCAAAGTGATGGTTAAACCAACAACACATTTCAGTAATATTCATATATACATATACAGAAAGATTCTATACATACATGTGTAACAAAACATATACATGTATCATTAGAGTAAACAAGTTAACTGAAATACAATAACAACATATGCATGAAATGTGTTGGCTCTGTTATATTAAGAAGTGAAAGTTCCAATCATACAGTACAACCATGACCAACCACTAGTCCCGATAACAAAACGTTAAAGTGACTGTCGCCTACTCCTCCAAAGAGATGTACTAGATCTGCTCTATGGAGAAGCCAAGGCTCATTACAATGCTCTCCAAGATTTCTCTAAGATACTCCTATTGGAAGCTTGGCTGACCAAAAGCCTCTACAATGAGTTATGAGGTTCTATAAATAGAAAAGGGTGGGATGACCCTTGACATTCCCATTTGTGACTGTTTAGTTACCCTCATGACTCTTCAACTACATTATGATTGTTACATTCAACTATCGACACTTGGACTTCCACTTTACAAGATGTTACATACAATCTGCACATGTACCCATGTGAGAAAAAATAGGCTTGAGAAATCCATGCAAGTTATCACTAACACTCGGATAGTTGTGGGAAGACCAGCTCTTCGACATCCTCATGATGATTGACAGTGGTGAACTAATGCCAAGTTTTGTCTTTTGTGATGGTGTCCGTGCACTCAATGGTGACAAACTGCTAAAAGAGAAATCTTGCCTCTGTCGCATCTGGGTACACTGATATGGCTCCTCTGTCCAACTCTTTTGATAATATGTGCATCATCATCTTGAGTGCAGCTAGACCAGCAACATACTGATGCATAGTGTCTGCATTGATCTTCAAGTGTGTGCTGGTAACTATGCACATCAACTTGTCAAAATACATTTTCAGCTCTGGTCGGACTTAGTTCTCATCTTTGCCTCGGTGAGTGTGCCAATGGGTGGGATCGCATGTGTGTACATAATGACATCCATGCTTCTGAACAACCTTGCATGGAATCGGCGGCATTGCTCAACCTATTTTCTCTGTGCCAGTAGTTGGGCTGGGTCTATAACCTATGTGGGCGCAATTTCATCAGTCTGTGCATGTTGCACCTCCTGGTGTACTTGTACCTATTGCAACTCCTTCTCTCATCTATGCAGTCTTTTTCTTCCTTGCGTTGCCACTTCAACACCTATAACCCCTTCTCTATTTCTCTCTTTGCCTTCATGCGATCCTCTTGTTGCACCATTGCCTCATAACCTTAGTCTCCAAAGCTACATTCATCACAAGTGGATCTGCTTGAACTTGCAACTTTTCTCTACCTCTGCACTGTCAGTAACCTTCCTCTTGCATCTGTCGCATGCATGTTTGTTACCTTCTGCTTCTACTGATGGTGCTGCTTGCTATGATGTAACTACCATTTCATCTTCATATCCTTTTCCATGAACAACTTGATTTCTTCATAGATGGACAAGTTCATAGACACTTGATCAACTACATCCCCAGTCGCGCTCTTGGGAAGACCAACTCTTCAACATCTTTGTGATGATTGACAGTGGTGAACTGATGCAAAGTTTGGTCTTTTGTGATAGTGTCCATTCGATTAATGGTGACATCCTACTAAAAGCAAAATCTTGCCTCTGTTGCATCCAGGTACACTGATATGGCTCATATGTCCAACTCTTCTAATAATATGCACATCATCATCTTGAGTGCAGCTAGACCAGCAACATACTAATGCATAGTGTCTACATTGATATTCAAGTGTGTGATAGTGCCTATGTGCATCAACCTATCTAAATACATGTTCAACTCTGGTCGGACTTGCTTCTTGTCTTTGCCACAGTGAGTGTGCTAATGGGTGGGATCACATGTGTGTGCATAATGACATCCATGATCCTGAACACCCTTGCATGCGATCGGTGACAATTCTCACCTTATCTGCTCCGTCCTAGCTGGTGGGCTGGGTCTATAACCTGTATGGGTGCAATTTCATCAGTTTGTGCATGTTGCACCTCTAGTTGTACTTGTACCTACTACAACTCCTTCTCTCGTATGTGTAACTCTTGTTCTTCCTTGAGTTGCCACTTCAACACCTATAACACCTTCTCTATTTCTCTCTCTACATTCGCACGATCCTCTTGTCACGTCATCGCCTCATAATCTTAGTCTCCAAAGCTACTTTCATCACAAGTGGATCTGCTTGAACTTGCAACTTTTCTTCGCCTCTACGTTGTCAATAACCTTCCTCTTACATTTGTTGCATGTAGGTCTATTACCTTCTACTGCTACTGATGGTGCTACTTGTTGTGATTCCACTATCATTTCATCTTGATATCATTTTCCATGAACAACTTGATGTCTTCATAGATAGGCAAGTTCATAGACACTTGATCGACTACATCCCCAGCCACACTCTCAACGGTGTCTTTGACTCTGCTCTGCTGGAAGCCATTATACCTATGTTACTAAGAGGCAGACAAATGCTTATGATACCTAGAGACATAGCAACCACCATGGAAAGCAATATATCAGTTGAAAATGTAAACAAACTAGAGGACTGACATGCAACATACCTATGTGACTGTCTGTGAAGATTGCACAATTTTCACTGGGAGGCTAGGAGACTGACTGCCAAAACTATGCAAGGCACAGTCTAGGCTTTCGGGAGGCTGACTGACTGCTGGAACTACACAATACACATTCCAGCGTGGCTTGCTAAGGACTAAAACTGCGCAATGCACAATTCCAGTCAGCAGTGACATGCAAACCAATAAACTGCATTGTGTAGTTTCTAAGGCCAACAAGGCACTGCCTCCGAGAATTGTGCAATGCAAACCTGGAGGTCAGTGCTTGGCCAGACTTGCACAATTTTTGGAGGGAAGGTAGAGCCTTCACTTCTAGAAATGAGCAATGCTAGCCGAGCAAGGCAAAGTCCAGGCCAAGGTAGCCCAGACCCGCCAACCAACGATTGAAAACATGAGAAGTCCGAAAGCATGGTGAAACTGAGTGTAAACAAGAGTAAATGGTAATGCATGCAAACAATAAGTGTAGGATTTAGAAAATAAGAAAACATGCATGTGTTTGAAGCAGGTCCCCACAACGGCGACCGTTGTTGCAAAAACAGTGTCATGCATGCGACAACATTGAGATGCAAATGAAAACTGAAATAGTGCTTCTACAAGATAACATACATCAAAATGATAGAAAGCACTCATTGAAATCAAGTAGACAACACTCACACAAAGCGAAACACAAAAAGTCAAAGAAACGCAACGCAAGACATGAGAAGCAGACTTACCCTAAAACAACTAAGTTGAAAGTGTCAAAGACTCCTGGATGTGATGTGGGATATCAGAGCCACAAGGTCGATGTGAGGAATGAGCTCTTCACTGTCTGGTTCATAATTTTTTATAAGATCGAGGTTATGATGCGCATGCCACAAATCTAGGAAAAAGTGACACTTGGTGAGAGGTTTCTAAAATGATCTTTGCATGTAACCTCGAGTTGCTAAAAATAGATCCCTAAATCTAGGAATGCCTTTTGCATGCTACCTTTTGCAATTTCGGGAAAGGAAGCCCATGCATATTGCAAATCAGTTTTTCTCAGTCCCAGACGGAACCAGTCGACCTGAAGGCACATGCAACAACCTGCAAGACTGGGAGAGGGAATTGCGTTGTTTCTAGGCTAAGATGGGTTGGTTGTCCATGAGGGATTGTGCAATTTCTGGGGTTTCTGGGCTAAGCTACCATGCTGGACCAGATCGCGCATTTTTCTCAAGGAAGTGTGTCTTACTGCATTGCACAATTTCTAAGCCCAACAGGCTACCCAACAGATTTTTGCAATTTCTGGAGGGAGGGCTAGTTCCCCTCCATAATTGTGCAATTTTTTGAAGGAGCTGCTTAGCTAGCAACTATCTTAAGTCCGGAATGGCACCCTGTGAAGGGAGTGAATCAAACTAACATGCACAATCTGGAAAGGCACTAAACAACTGATGAAGCATATGTACTTGATAGTGCAAGACATGCTGCTAGGATGGTTGGTAGGGAGGTTCCAAAACGAAGCTAAGGCAAAATTTTGAAGGGTGGTTGTAGCCACTACAACACACTGTTAATTTATCTTTTATCATGGACTCTTTCCAAAATAACATGGCTAATATTTTTATGCAAATGATATCTATATGCACCTTTTCTTTCAAGAAAATGAATACTTTCGAAAGACTTGTATGCATTTTTTTCTTTCAAGAAGAATATCCATGAAATCCTACATGCATTCTTATGATAACTGCCCTTTGCCTCGCTCCTTGCCTATGCTTAGCCAGTTGGAAAGAGGTGGTTGCAATATCTACTTCTACTTTATCAGAGAAGATTCCCTTTTCTGTGTAACCATAGGCTAGGTATATTTGTTGTCTTGGCCCCGGTGGCTATAACAATCATACGAACTCATTAAAAATCATATATTCACTTCCTCTTCTAGCTCTAGATCAACTGACCGCATCAAAAAATACATATGAAGACCAAATTAATATTGATCCCCCTTTGAAGTCATAGGTAAAATGCCCATCCTCATTAACTTTTCAGAAGGACAAACTCACTGTCACACCATTTTGAATTTGAACTTGGGAATAGAAAATACCCACATGGATAGAAGCCATTCTCCACATAACTCAATAATTTCCTTTATGTGATTCCAGCTTGTCCGAAAATACTCACAATTCATCCAAACAGAAGCGGATATTTTCTTCTCCTCACACTTCATTTCATAGTTCCTATGACATATATTAAGAAGTCATGAGAGTATGCGAGTTTTCAAGTTGCGAGTTCACTATATAGGTTTTCTTCATTCTTTAAAAGTAAAAACAAGAATGGTGTTCTTCACCATATTCCGTCATAGATCCATAATCAAGAAAAACATTATACTGATAACCTAAATGGTAGTTGCAACCATACCAAATGTAAATACTTATTGATGTTAAACATATAATGAATTAATAATGTTTTATAAATGTCAAATGTTGTTATAGGGATATTACATTCAGGCTCTATGGTCTTTCTACCATTTTCTATTTTCCTTGAGTTAATTTCCTCCGTATTATTTTAACACACCACACGAGATCGCTACAAGCCATTCGACACGCTTGCTTGAAATGTAAATGACTAGAAACCACTGAATAGAAAGATAAATAAATTTCTGAAATAAATATTTATGCATAACATATGCAATGAATTAAAATATACTTACTAATATTGTGAATGCATCCCACATTAGGGGGGCCTCCTAGCTGGGTGCACAAATACACACTAGTTTTAAAAAGTTATCAACACAACATTTATTAATAAAAAATTATCTCCATACATTAAGGGTAGAGAAGTTCTCTTATAGTATTGTCAACTTACTACATATTGATTACCAGACTAAGCTAGCTCTATAACTAACTTTTGTTCACATCATTACATGGTAATTTATAAGACTAGTATTGACAGATAGATATCCACTTTCCATGGATCGTTTCTTTCTTAAAGTAAAGTGTTTAATATTATGTTTTAAATAGAAATGATATCATATCCTTATGATGATTATCATGCCATAATGATTTCATGAGTGATAACATGAAATCATTAGAGTAAAACTCGATCTCAGGAACTAATGATAGACAATTAGGTGACGATATGGTTGTATACTGATGAGGTCGGTTGATCACATTCCACAAGTTGCACAAATGAGATAGAAGCATACTAATATTTCCTAGAGTACAATCCACAATGTAGACTTTGATTTCATTGGCCAAGAATATTTCAACCAATATGTTAACTCACCTTCAGGTAGTCTAGTAATACATGCACAAAATTTTGACACTAGTGAATTACTAGAGTAGCACATCTTGGTAACAAACGAAGACAATCCAATAACTGGAGTACTCTAATGTCAGGTGGTTTTGGTCTTGTATCTTTGAATTTTGTCCAATAGATAGTGTTATGACATCCAATGGTCATTAGTCCAAAACTAATTCCATTTCAAAATGCAGGCTAAAACAAAAGAAATCATGAATAATTGAGAATAATTACCTTGGATTATTTTATAACAATTAATGATAAAGGGTGATGAGTACATAAGGAAAAATGTGGTAAAATAGGTGAATGGCTGGCATAAAGGAATCATCTTGGTTAATGAAAAATTGAACAAAATCAAGGCCCAAATATCAAGTTTTGACAGGAAGTCCATGGAATCAATGTGATGAGATTGGAGTTAGAACAACCTAAGTTGGCCAAGACTTCTACAACTTTATTGTCAGGTCTTCTTACATGCTTCAGGATGATGACTTGTATTTACTTGAGAAGCTCAACAATTCTAGTTATAAATATTCCTATTTTCCATCAAGTTGAAACTTAGTCTAGCTTAGAGCCGTTTTGGAGCCAAATAATTGTGTGGATGACTAGGTGTGAATCTCCTTCCACGATGAGTTGGTGAATTCCTTTAAGATGTGTTGGTGTGATCCATTTCTTTAAGGCATGGAACTCTACAACATTATTATTTTTTTATTCCCACAGAACCAACAATTATGAAGAGAGGGTCCCCACATTGATTTTTAAATATACCACCATAAATAGATAGACCCAAGTTGCTTTTGGATGCCCCATCAAAATTGTTTTACCAATAATCATGGAAGAGGTGAACAAACAGCTTGGGAGGAGGCCATTCTTGGTCTAATTAAGAGATCAAAGCTAGAAGAGGGAGGGACAAGGTTCAAGTTCGAGAGAATAGGGGATTATTTAGAAAAGAAAATCTAGTCCTCGGAGGTTCAACAAGAGATGAGGATAAATTCTCTGATGTTCTCAATGATCCCATCCCAAGTTTTCATAGGATATTCAGAGACCACTTTGAATATTCTACTTTTTCGCTCTTTCCAGATTGACCAAAGCACAAACCCAAGAGCAATATTACAATCTCTAATGATTATGGTATTATTCAATACTGTGGTATGCTAGGAATAAAGGGCCTCCCAAATATCCAAAATGAGACAACAATTTGGTTTTCGGGAGATAATTTCCAATTTAGTCCAATGATGCTCTACATATAAGCATTTATGGAAGATGTTAGTGGAAATTTCCTGTTAAGCTTGGCAGAGAGAATACAATAGGAGAGAACTTCAAATTCACGCTTTTTGATATGATACTATGTTAGAGTGAACTTACAAACTAACAACCATAGAAGATGCATAATTTTAGGCCATAAATTCTCCCCCCATACAAAAGACCATACTTTGTCTTTCAGTGGCTAGTTCTAAACTATAATAAGGGAGTGGGCTTCCTTTACTAAGAAGACTCTTGTTGGTCAGTGTCACCATCTAAGCTTGTCAAGGCCATTGAGAATGGAAATATTCCTTTGAGATAATTGTTTCTCAACAGCTTCCTAGTCTTTTGGGGGTATGTCAAGTGCCCAATCTTCTTTGCATTTCCATGTCCTGCACTGAGAGTTATCATTCTGTATTTTTGAATAGTGTGTGACTTGGGTGAAGCCATTATCTATTAGGAGATATCTTAGGCACATGAGCTGAATTGATGAGTTTGAGGGGAGTTTTTTCCTAAAGTCCATCCAAAACTTAGCTTTGCCCCCATCATGAATTTCCCAAAACATGTGCTTCTGAATCATATCTTTGTTGGGAGTAACTAGATTGCAAATGGAAGAACTCAGGGTGAACTTGGTAGTTTTGAGTTTTGAGACTAGGCTCACATTGTGGCAGTATTTAATATTCCAAATGGGTTTCTAGAGTTTGTCCCCCTCATGTATCCATCATCACCATAGTTTTTCCCCTATTATTTTCTTAGTTTTTCAGGATCGTGTAGCCCTAGTCCCCCACATTGTTTTGGAAGACAAACATTATTCCTAGAAATCAAAGGCAACTTCTTTTCTATGGTGGCACCTACCTAAATAAATGATATATATAGATTCTCAATGGTGTGTAATTCTCCTTTAAGCGCAACCAAGACTGAGATCCTATTAATGGGTAAAACCAACAAAATGGATTTTAACAAAACTAATTTGAAATCAATGTTTAGGGATCTGAATGTCAATTATCAAGCTTGGAGGATATCTTATCAAGGATTTATTGCTAGTGGAAAGTCTTTAGGGAATTGTCTACAAGAGGGGCCCCAAGATAAATATCAGGGAGAGAAGGTCATTGAACTCCTAAGACTCAAGTGAGGTGAGATTGAATAGAAACGTGGTTCTTAAAGGAAAAGGTTTGGGATTTTTAGGAGTTTATTAAGGTTTTAGAGGCTTCCATGAAATAATAAATGATTTTCTTGAGAGAAGGAGCTTCTTGGATATTTGGTTGCCCCATCAACATTATTTCATCCACAAATTGTTGATGAGCAATGGGGTCCATTTTCCAGTTTCGTTGGATTCCTTTATTGTTTTCTTGAAGCACGATTGTCTTGAGATAATGACCCAACCCTTCTACTACTAAGACAAATAGAAAGGGGGAGAGGGGTTCCCCCTACCAAATGACCTAGGTAGCACTAAAAGGATATGAGGGTGAGTCTTTGATCAAATGGACAAGAAAGGAGAGGTAAAAAGGATGAGATTCATGTTGTCAATTGGTTTGAGAAGGCAAAGGCTTTGAGAATGTGGTGGAGATAACACTAATTAAGTTTATCGAAAGCTTTAGAAAAATCAAGGATGATGACCATGGATAATTTCTTGTGCTTTTTCATTAAATGTACGATATCATGATCCACCACTATTCCAGCAAGGATATGCTTTGCCTTCAACATGACCTGATTTCTCTTTTGAGATAAGAGGGGAGCATAGGTTTTAGCCTATTTCCCATAACTTTCGAAATAATTTTATAGATAAAATTGTAGATCACAATGGGCTTATAGGTGTTAGTATATGGGGCCTATTCTTATTTAGGAATGAAGGTTAAAAATGTTGCATTTGGAGTTATGATGATTGTTTTTTATTGGTGAGGTTCCTCCATGAGTGCATAGATCTCCTCCCCTAAAAAGGACTAGCAAGCTTAAAAACAATTTGAATGTGAATCTATCTGAGCTTGGTGCCTTATTTTTATGAAGGCTCATGACAACTTCTTTGACCTCCTATAGAGTGATCTTGCACATGAAAGTAGTATTTTGTTCCTTCCTGACTAGCTTGGGAATGTGTTGTGTAATCATTTCTATAGCTAAGAGTTGATGAAGAACAAGTTCCTTTAAGAGTTAACTATAAAGGAAGTGAGCTCATTCTCAATGTCCAAATGAGCTATGATTGGAGTTGGAGAGAGAGAAAATATTATTATGATGTTGGTGTTGAAGCATAGACTTGTGAAATAACCTAGAGTTTCGCTCCGTTTCCTTCAATCAGTTGACCCAAGACTTTTCCCTCTAGAGTAGTTCCTCTTGCTTCCTTCTCTATTATTGTTGGGCTACAAGCTATACTTCATACTCATCCAAATTTGGTAATCGACCTTCAAGAATGCTTTTCTACCGAAGAATCTCCATTTGTGTTTCAAGTTTGGATTTTTCTTCAAAGATGTTTTCAAACTCTTCTTGATTCCATTTTTCAATCTAAGTGTTGAGAAGCTTGAGATTATACTGAAAGTTATACATATGTTTCGTACTTGGGTTTTCAAATCTTTTCCACCAGTATTTAGCCTTCTCTAAGAATGAGGGGTTAGTGAGCCAAAAAATTTCAAACCTAAATCTTCTTTTTTGGTGTCGACTTGAGATCTATTTCAAGAGTAATGGGCCAATGATCATAGCTTGTGCTAGGGGTTATGGATGCTTCTATAAAGTAGTGTTTATACAACAAGTCTTTTGAAATGAGGAAGAAATCAAGTATACTTGCAATATGATCTTTTCCACCTCTTTTGTTATTCCAAGTATGTAAACCATTGGCAGTAGGGATATTTGTGGTTTCTTATATAGGGATTAATGCATAGATGGTTATGGCTGGAATACCCTCAATGATCTTCCCGGGCTCCAAGGCCGACTATTCGGATTAACTATAGTTTTCACAAAGAATCATGTACATATCTATATCAATGCATGATAATCAAAGCATGAAAGGAGAGATTACCTCAAATCTTGATGTAGTCTTGCTGGAGAACCCAATTTAGCAGAGCGGAAGACCTCTTTTCTAGCTCCTAGATCAACACCTGCATATAAAAAAGATGGAGAGTAATACTACAACAAATCAACTCTAATAATCAAAACATTGATACATAGAGATATGAAACAACATGCATCTAAGTTACTAATAAACTACGGTACTTAATCAACATGTAAATAAACACAAAATTAGCACCATTGAGTAGACAACATAGCAATGGGTCTATATTATTAGATTGGAAAGAATGATTATAACCATATGGTGAATCAAGCTTCCCTTAATCCTCCAGCTCCTTTCTCTCTCTCTCTCTCTCTTCTTAACCTCTTGGCAGCAAAACGACTATATCTCATACAAAGTTTCAACAATCATTTGACAACCCTTCGACCTCTTTCACAATGCCCAAGCCTCCAATATATAGATGATTAGAGACTTATCCTTTCCAATTCCCTCATGAGTTCCCTTTGGGTAAAAGCTAGGATGTTTCCTCGCTTTATTTATCTTTCCCTTTCCATGAGACTTTGTTAGGAATAACAATGTCCTTAGTTATTTCAGAGGTAGATGTTTCTACTTTTCAGGCTAACATTTGAGTGAAAAGCGGAGTGTCAATCAGTCAACCTGAGCTTTGGCGTCCAAAATCTCACAATTATTGGGTAACGTTGACCTTTAGGCAAAATAGTGAGTTAGCCTAGGGACTAACGCACTTGACTAGTGCATGTAGAGTGTTATAACTCTTCTTACATGTTTCTCGGGTGTGTTACCTTGGAAAATAGGCTTGTGAATTAGGTCATGTCTTTAACCAAACTGTCTTTCTCCTCTGAGCTAAGGAGGAGGTCATTTTCCTATATAACATATGCCCCTTAAAGTGTGAGGTTAGAGATGAATATGATGGTAAAATACTTTATAAATTGTGTCAGAAAAAAGAGAGAGGATTGAAAATTCAGGACTACAGGGAACCTAATACAAACCACATATGTTAAAAATTTAAAATCATGTCTTGAGTCAGGAATTCCCATGCTCAGTAGCTCTATTAGAGTGATTTCTCAAAATAGGTATGACGATCATGTCCACTGATAAGCACAACGTGGAATTGTGTCATAATATGATCATCCTGACAAGTTCTCTTCGAAAACAATATATGTAGCTTGGGAGAGGAAACAAGGTTGAGTGATGTAAGCCTCTACCCAAGGTCTTGGTCACTGCTTTATCTAAACAACATATTTCTACGCATGTGAATAAAGGAGTTGATGTCGAACATGTGAGAAATCGTCTTATTACCAGTCAATGATGAAAATTGTTAACAGACGCGAGGATGGCCACAGATAGTTATGATGGTCTCTAAGATGAACAATACAATATAAAGAGTGTGAACAATGATGTTGTCATCAAACACTCATAGAATCATTCAACTGGGAGCTAGTAATGAAAACCCCAAATCAAGCACAAGGTAACCTGCCACTGATGACTAAAAGTTTCAGGGTAATGATATGTTTTTGGATCTGCTTCCTAGATAGAGTGTTGAAGTTGATAGGAAGAGACCTATTGAAAGGTAGGAAATAATGTGTCCTACATCAGTTGACATGAAACGGGACAAGAATGATTGTTTTTGAAGATAAATTTTGAGCAATGGGTCAAATAGGAAACAGGCATGATGGAAGTATATAATTGATGGTTGATACAGGAATCAAAAGATAAATGAATCCCTTGAACAATAGAAGGCATGACACAAAGGTTTACCAGCCAAATTTAGACTCATGAACACCAAAGAGTGTTAGGATATAGGGATGCAGGAACATTAGAGTATATAGGCTAAACTCATAGGATGGTAAGGTTCATCTGAGAGGCTAAAAAAAAGAGGTTTGCTAAGGGAGTGCCATGTTCAAGGGAATGACTATTGCCAAAAAATATTTTTGAACATAGAAATTGAGCCACTCTGTTTTCTAATTTTTCCCCATCTGATTAAGTTTAATGAGTCTAGAAGGGTAAAATCGGTGGTATTTTCATATTTAGAGAGTCTGCAAATATCTTAAAGAGCAACTCTAGGAGGGTCCCTTTGTCATAGTTGATAACCAGGTGTGACAAAGGTTTAATAGTATTCCCGACACATTTCCATTTCCATAACTTAGTCTATTGAGGCAGGATAAAGTGATAAACCTATGCTCAATAGAAGTTTTCCTCATTTTGTTACGAGTACGAGGGGATAGAGTAAACTCGATACTCTTCGTGAAATTTTAATGAGTCAGGTGAAGAAAAACTCAATAGATCTTCATCAAATTTTAACGAGTCAAATGAAGAAAACTTGATATGTTTTTTTTAGTTTAATGAGAGAGGAAAAAGATAAAAGAATTGCTCATGTGTTCTTTGTAAATGTTTTACGAGTCTGAAGAAGATAACTCACATTAAGGGAATTTTGAGGTCTAAAATGGGCCTCCTAAGAAAAATATAAAACAAAAATAAACTTTATAAGAACCAAAAGGATTCAAGCTGATGATGTCAACCATGGGGGATGATTCACCATTTTTGGAGTAAAAAAGAAAAAATATTAAAAAATAATAAAATAATAAAACAACTTTTTCAACTCATATTTTCAACTTATGTCCTTAAGGTTTTACTCAAATTTTGAGCAGAGTACTCGCTAGATGCAAAATTTAATTCATCATCCAAGGAGTAACCATGTTGCATACTTTCGATGGACCTTGCTACACGAAAAATGAGAAATACATGAAAAATGTGATTGCAATAATGTTTTTCATGTATTTCTCATTTTTCATGTAGTAGGTTCCACTGAAAGTATGCAACATGGGTACTCCTTGGACAACGAATCAAATTTTTCATCCAACGAGTGTTTCTGCTCGAAATTTGTGTAAACCCATATGGAGATAACTTGAAAATACAAGTTGAAAAAATAATTATTTTTCCCCTCTAAAATTTGATGATGTAATCTAATCTTATTTTATTATTTCCACTATTATTTTATAATTTCCTTAGGAGGCCCATTTTAGACCTCAAAATTCTACTAATGGATATTTTTTCAGTTCAAGAGTGAGAAAAGGTCCCAAAAAAAAGAAAGTGCTCATATTGTCTTCGTAGGAGTTTTACAAGCCCAAAGAAACTCAAAGATTTTTTTGTTTCAAGAGAGAGAAAAGGTCCCAAAAACAATCATGCTCATATGGAGTCAAACATGGTCAATTCTGCATTTCAACACTAAAATTTCATTATGTCATAAACAAATTTTAACAACATATCAAAATGGTATATGATTAACAATCTAGGAATGAAAAACTTCAGTTTTAATGAGTATAATGTGAGTCATACCTTCAAAGTGACTATAAAAAGGGAAAAAGGCCTCCATTTTCACTGTTTTGAGTTATGTGAGAGTGTTCTAGAGTAAAGAGGGAGTAGATCTTCCACAAGTGATTGTGAGCAATCAGGGAAACCATTCGATGTGCTTTCTATTCCAGGTAGATGGCCTAGCCTTTATCTTGAATTTCATTACCTTTTTCAATAAATTTTGGATAAAATTTTGGTTTTTGGGCAGGCCCTAATTAAGTAGGCTAGCTAACGACGTCTCCAATGGTAGGGGGAGCATTAAACGCTCTACCCATTTCAAAGGGGTGCATTAACACACCTTGTGGACCTTGAGGGGTAGCGCTAGCCTTGCTAGGCATGATCGAAAACCCCCTGTTTACTTTCTCAAGGTTATCAACAACTGCAAGACTAATTTGAAGGTGTTTTTATGCAAGTTTTGAGCTGGCAACATGAGTCTGTGGAGGGAAATAGCCCATGATAATGAGGAACTTCAAATGCTAAATGATCCGGCATGCTTAACATCTTTGCATAGATGAATTTTGATGAAGTATGTCAGACTTGACCTGATGAAACGTCAGGAGGATCTCCTTAGGTGGATTATGCAAATATGAGATGAAAAACAAGGTGTGTTCAGGATTGGGGATCACAAGCTCTCAATCGAAAGAGATGATATTAACTTTCTTACTAGTTTATCATGTAGAGGTGCAAGAGTAATCTTGACCGGAGGTAGACTGGATCGAAGGACCACCATGGAGTTGGTCTAGACATAATGTAGGTCATGTAGTGGGTTAGTGAGTAACATGGTCCCTATTGAGCAAATTAGAACTAGGACGATGAGGGCCATTCTATGAATGATCGTACACTTGGCAGGGTCCAAGAGCTAGCATGTAGCTATAAAGGCTCAGCTGTTACTATCCATAGACTTCTTATAGCCACAAATATTCAACTAGTGTGAGGGAGTCCTTCACTAGGTGAAAGCAGAGTTGACATCTTGCAAGAATCATGCCTAAAGAGAGTTTGGGTATGGTACTTTGATCATGTCCTTTATCCTTGAGAGAGTGCCGATGATGAGGCCTCATATGAGTCTCGGTCTAGCTGGTCCCAGGGATGCAATACTGGAGCGATGGGTTTGCCTAGAAACTCATATTATAGGGGGACCAATTAGACACTTCTTCGAGGATGACTTCTTCGAGTGGTGCAATGGACATATCCTCATGATCAATGATTATGCCTATGTAGACATGGATTATACAAGAGATTTGAAATTGACTTTTCCACCTGGAACTCACTGGGGGCCACAAGGTGAGAGGATTTGATTAAAGTACAAAAAAGTAGTTTTTAAATTTTGAAGTTTATGTGATGTTTTTTTATTATGGGTGAACAAGTACTGACACGAAGCATTTTATTGACACAATTGTGTCACTGGTACCTCCTGTTGGCATGCCCCTCCATGCTAGGCATAGTGATCAACTACCTGGGGTTGGAGCAGGTGTGGTAGCCGCTAAAGAGGGAGATGACACAAAAAGTATTTGCGAGGTTTCTAGGAACCTTGAGGGCTTGAGCATGGGTGTGCCACCTCTTCCCATGAGGGAGATACCGGATCATATGTAGCGACAAATAGTGGATGTGCCAGAGCAATTTCTGGTTCCTCTTAGGAGGTTGGCTAGAGTTGTTAGGAGTTATCATGAGCAGCAAGCTCAGCAGTAGTAGGGTATAGCTAGCGGGTGCCATAACAAGGCTTAGTAGAGCCATTTTGTACTTAAAAACACCTAAGTTTTGGGAATTTTTTGATGTAAAAAGACTAGACTCGACATTATATATATATATATAATATATATATATATATATATATATATATAGATATATATATAGTATAGATTGGTGATTCATGGTGTGTATGCTTGTTTTGATTTTTTGTAAATTTTTAACTGTGCAAAATTTACATTTCATACATGTACCTATAATGAATGAGACATATGTCAATCTAATACATAATTTTCCAATGAGTCAGTTAATTCATTAAATTCTCGAGGAATGTGTTCATATGTAATAAACTCAAATTGAGGTTCCAAGAGTCATACCCTTAAATAGTAATGTAACAATATTGGATTGCAAATATGATAGTGATTAGTCAATTGCATAACAACTAGCTGAGAGTCTAACTTGACCACCATATTAGAGATGTCACAAGATGATTCTTCAATAAGAAGTTTGATTATAGACATATACTTAGCAATATTTTTGGTGGAATTACCAAGAAAAACTCCCTCGAAACTAAGTAGTTCTGACTCAAGTGTGTAAAGGACCCAAGCAACTGATGCAATGTGTTGTGTGTGACAACTAGCACCAACCACATATCATACGTACAGTAAATGTATTGAAGAAATATACACAATGAGAGACTTGTATGAGACAAATACTCATGAAAAGACAAAAATCCAATCACAACAAAAGAAGCAAAGCTTATAAATACATAAAATTACAAAGCAAATGCCTTGTGAAACACTAGGTATAATACTTCTTCAAATAGAGCCCGTTGTGGGGCTTCGTGAGTGGAATTCTATCACAATCATGAATTTCATATGCGCCTTTTGAAAGGACCTTAGTAACAATGTACAGACCTACCCATAATGGTTGAAGTGTACCTGCCCCCAAGAGATCATGATTTTGATCATAAAGTAAAATGAGGTCAACCTCTTGGTAAGAACAAGGCTTGAAATTTTTCTCATATTAGGCTTTGACTCGACACTTATGGGCATCGAGAGCCAGTGCGACATCTCAATGAGTCTTGTCCATCTAACTGAGGGATATCAAGCACTCTTCTTCAGTTGTGGTGTTGAGCAGGAGTTGAACAACTAATTTTAGGGAAGGAATCTGGCACTCAATAGGAAGGATTACTTCCGGGTCATAAGAAAGTTGGAATGGTGTAAATCCTGTAGCAGTTTTGAGTGATGTTTGGTATGTCCAAAGAGTAGGATATAACATGCAGTGCCAATGAGTTTTATGATTTCCTACTAACCGATTGATCATGTTTTTTAGGACGCCATTGATGATTTCCACTTATAAATTAGCCTGTGGGTAGTAGGAGGAAGAATGTTCTTGCCTAAAACCTAGCAACAATGTTAAGTCAAATACCATGTGCTTCTGAAAGTGAGAACCATGGTCTGTAATGATCATGCAGGGCATGCTGAAATGACAAATCACTTGATTGAATAGGAATAACTCCACGGTTTTTCCATCCACTCAAAAAGTGGGAATGGCTTATGCCCATTCGTAAAGTAGTCCACAAAGACAATAATGAAGTTTTGTCCATCAAAGGAAGTGGGGTTGCAGGTGACGAATTCAATGACCCATTTAGAAAAGGGGCTGACGGAGATAATCAGGTGTAGGGGAACTGGTGGTCCGCACATTTTCTTGGTAAAGATTTGGAAATGATGACACTTCTAGACAGTAGTAATATAGTCTTTAAACAAGGTTGACAAGTAGTATCCTACGTGTAGAATTTTTTGGGCGGTAGCCATGCCAGAAAGATGACCACCACATGTCCCAGCATGGCAATCATTTAGAACATGTTATCCCTTTGCATGATTGAGAAAACATCGAAGAATTATATCAGTGCCATGATGATAAAAAGTATCGTTCACCACTAAATAGTTCCTGGCTTGGTGGCAGATGCAATGACAGTCACCTGACAAGAGATGTACGTGGAATCGTTGTGCCTAGTGGTAGACAAGGATGTATTCATACCAAGGATTAGTTGAGTTGATTAGATATACAGATTCATCTGGAAGAGGATCATGGGCTACCTCATCTAGATCGATGATGGGAAGGTCCAACAATAATTCTATGAAGATCAAGGATTTTTTCGCCTTGGAAGTGGAGAAAACCAAACCAAATTGCTGGAGGATAAAAATCCATTTGGAATATTTTCCTCCAATGACTTGATGAGACAAAATGTGTCTCATGGGATTCTCCAAGGAAATGACAGTAGTCTATCGCAGAAGTATATAGTGCTGGAAGCGATTGACAAAAAAGACAACTGCCAAGGATAGATTTTCCACATGTGAATATTGAAGTTCGGGCCTAGCTAGGCCTTTCGAGAGATAATAGATCACATGCTCACTAATATCGTCGTGGGTTTGGACCAACACCATACCAATGGAGGATGGAGAGGCTGCCAAGTATAAGAGAAAGTCGCGTGAATAGTTGGAAGCAATAATTAGTGGGGTAGATATAAGTGCCTATTTCAATGCATCAAATGATCATTAGGCTTGATCATCCCACAAGTATGGCACTCCCTTCTTTACTAGGTGCATAAAGCATTTTGTTAGCTCAGCATAATTCATGATGAATCGTAGTAAGAAGTTATCCTTCCCTTTCAAACTTTAGAGATGTAAAATGGATTGTTGTGTGGGAGATTGAGTAATTTCCTTTACCTTATCTGGATCAACCCTAATCCTGTGTTTGGAGATAATGAAACCAAGTAGGCATCTAGACTCAACAAAGAATATGCATTTGTGCAGATTCAGATGTATGTTATAGAACCTTCTGTTTGGTCAATTTAGTGATGTCTAAATTGCAACTTTTAAATGTCAACTCGGGGCTCGTAAGCTGATGAAGTGAGGTGTACTGTATGTACTTAGGCAACTGTTTCTTAAGATTTTGTCGTTTTTAACTTTTCAAGTTTGTTTTCAAGTATATCTCTCCTACTGTGATGTGATGGAAATGAAATAAAGCAAGTGAATTGTGTGAGATTGTGATGAGCTTTAAATGATTTCTTATAACTTAAAAGTATTCTACAAGAAAGCTTGAACAACAACTTAAATGAAATCAACTCTTAGAGGAAAATAAAGGCATCAAATAAAAGACTAATGGCATTGGCCCAGTATCTCTGCTGCTGCAAGAAAATGAAGATGAAATCTATGTCAAATCTAGCTAAAAATAAAAACTAAGCAATGTGAAACTGAAGTAAATCTACATAAAAGAAAGACTAGTCACAAATAATTTAACTTCTTCTTAACCTCTTGTCTTTTCACTGAATATATCATGTGAGAAGCAGTTAAAAATAAGCCAAGCAATTGTGAGTTCTTGAGCAACTAAACCAAGCTGTGCTAAGTGATATTTTGGTCCTCAATGAAGATATTAAATTATGGAGAAGAAACCATCAATAGGTAAACAACTTGATGTCTAAAAGCAGAAAGAAACTATGCAAATTAAAGAAATGATAGTAAGGAAATAAAGGCTGCAAAACAAGGAAGGTCAGAAACATAGACAAGATGATCACAAGTGTCACTAGTTGTGAAAAAGAAAAGAAAGAACTGTCCCGGGCACGCCTAAGAAACCTGCATAACACACTGATCAGTCATGGA
>APFE031124301.1:667-12353 GCA_000404065.3 Pinus taeda | reverse complement strand
TTTGTTTTCTTTTACATATTTAAAGCCTAAAAAGGAATAAAATAATTCCTAGAGTACAGTAGAAACAATGAGTGTTAAGGGCAAATGCACTAGTTCCTGGGACTAGAACATTCCTATGCTCAATGCAAGGTGGCGAATATTGGTCGTCAACACTCAAAGGAACGTTCTTTCCACGGTAAAAAGGTGTCAAGCCACATAGGCTAATGAATGCATGGTTTGATTATACGTCTTGTTGTTATATAAATGCATGAATGAGAGCTAACCTGCAGGAAGAAAGAATTATATGATAGCCGAGAGCTACTCTTCCATTGAGGGAAGGTTGAGACATCTCATGGGGAAGGTATAATGCACATTGTTCTATTACATTTGGTATCTACTTGATATGCACTCTTATGACACGAGTAAAATGCAAATGAGAGGTGGCAAGATGACTTGACTGGATTATTCGATGACAAGTCCAACTAACTCTGTAGTGTGGTCCGTGTTGTGAAGGAGGGGTGGAGGTGTTTCCCACCGTGTATCCTCCGAAACCTGGAATCGTGGGGAGGACAGCTAAACGCTCCCCCTAGACGTGTGATGACGATTGCCAGTTGCCTGCTGGGGGAAGTTAGGTCGATGTATTCGACACTCCCACCATGATGGTTCTATCAGTGGTTAGTATGGCCGTTGCCATTGATAAAGCAGCAGAGGACGGATAGGGTGGGAACGGAAGTAGGCCAGGGTGGATAGGAGGATATAGATCAGTTGGAGACTCTTGATGGGAAGAAATGTCATTGTCGGACTTATCTGATTTCATTGCTATAACTCTCTCCGGGTGCTATGCTTTCAAACTCCTTGCATCTTTTCATTCTAACTTCGGGATGAAGTTTTCTGAAGGAGGGGTGTATGTAATGCCCCACTTAAATCTTATCCTACAATTTTGTTAATGTTTACATTATCTAAAAATATTGAGAAATATAGGTCTAATATAAAATTCATGATTTCCATTATTTAAATTCTCCACTTACCTTCTCAAATTGAATATTGGGTAGAATTTTGTCTCCTTCCATTATTTCAAAATATATGTATTCATTTCACATTACCCAATGTACCCTCACATTTATTAAGGAGAAGACATAGTCCTTTCCATGTAATTACATTTCACATTCCCCAATGTACCCTCACATTTTCTTGGGAGAAGACATAGTCCTCTCCAACTCATTATCAATAAATATATTCATTTCACATTACCCAATGTACTTTTCATATTTACTTGGGAGAAAACATGATCCTTTCCCATTAAATTCTCAATTTTATATTCATCTCACATTACCAAATGTACTCCTAGCTTACTTGGGAGAAGAGAAGTCAATTGTAAGGATGGATAAGAAGTTAATGACATTAATGAGAGGTGGTTGAGATGGAGAAGGAAGGAGGGTATAAAAAGGGAAGGGGGAAGGAAGAAAGGGGGAGGTTGGGTTCTTTCTTATGATTATGAGGGTTGGTTGTGATTGTTTGGACTTGTTATGATTTTGGGAGACCTTGGAAATCTATGGAGGTTTCTTGGGTTTGAGAGGAGGAAATTATTGTTATCTGGTTTTGCACATTCTTCTTGAGGACACACTATATCTGGTTGGACTTGGGCACGGAGGGCTAGGGAACCTGTGGAGGTTTCCTGGGCTAGGAATTTGTTTCCTAGTTGGCTGGGAGGTAAATCCGGTTGGGTCCGTGAGAAGGAGCGTTTAGCTGGAGCTATACGACAAAGGTATCATCATCAACCGCCGGAACATGTATTTTTCCATGAACTACTCTTGTTAAGTTGATATCAATGGAATGCTCATCTTAATTTATGTTGCTTATGATAAAATGATAAGATGTTAAATGTTTAAAATTTTCTGAGAAGGTCAGCAAGTTCCTTTTATTACTTGCAAATCAACAGTAAAATAGATCTGTTAGTGTATAATAGAATAAGGCTCTAAGAATAGGAATTAGGTTCTTACATCTCAATCCATCGTCCATCATCATCCACATAGGTGCATCCTTAGTTCAAATCAAGCAAAGCATCACAAACCCATAACCTACATGCTAGATCTCACACCTCATCAGATATCCAATCCTTGCACACCTTCGCCTAATGGTCTTCTCCTCGTTATATAGTTTTAGGCCTTTCTCAATACCATGGACCAAAACCACTTAGGACCAATACCTTGGACCCAATACCTAGGGTCAGTACCTCGGACCAAATACCATGAACCAATACCATGGATCAAAATACCATGGACCAAAACTTAGTTTTCCAAGATATACGTGCTTTTCATTCTGTGAATGTGCATGTGTATGTTATACGCTCCTTGTGGTCTATTAACCCACGTGTATACACTCCTTTGTCAAGGTGAACCTACGTATACCTCTCTTTCTTCATTCTCTGTAGTCTGATCTGTAATTCTTTGCTACTACACTGAGAACTGTCATCTGAGTGAGTTTCCATCAAGGACAAACACTTGTATCATAATGCCAACAATCTCCCCCTTTGGACTTGATGGCAACAACCACACCAAGTCACTCTTCCCATTTCACATCAAGGGAAAAGGGTGGAACAAGATATTCTCTCCCTTTGATATACATTATGCTCTCCATGCTCACCCTGAGTACATGCTGAAATCTCTGATTGGGCTCCCCCTTTGTACATGCTTAGATGGACCAATCCATCCATGCTCCCCCTGAACGCATGCAGAGTCTGTAAAAATATTTTTCAAAAGAATAACATGACTCTATAACTCAACTGAGTGAGTACGACCTTCCAATCACCAATGACTCATATATACATCAATCTCCCAACCAAGTGGGGATACCCTATTTTTTACTCATCCACCCAACGAAGTGGGGATATACCAAATGTTTATACATGACTAAAATATAAATTATTACATCATCCTTCCCATGCAAAGTGGTGTTACAAATTATGTCTTTGCATGATCTTTACATCAAATGATATACATGACTTTTATAACAATGAGTAGCAATCTAAACAAGACCATGATAGTCATCAAAAACTATCATACACCATATATGGTCTGCACCATAAGCATCTGTCAGTAGCATCTAGACCTGTAACCTGCAATGCCATTCTCTTGGTCAACCAACAATAATATTCCACTTAAGTAATCATCCACGAATCTAATCTGAATACCAACAATGTGACCCCAAGCAAGATGTATCATTTAGCCACATAAACATCATCACCAAAGACTTTTATCCATAATGCCAACAATGCATTATTCGAAGCATATGCTCCCCATGAACTTGTTCCATCTGTTCACTGTCAGATTTGATCATGCATATATCAGCAAGAAGTATCAACGCATCATCATCAATCAAATATACATCAAGTTAACTTGTGAGGATCAAAAGCTCTTCTAACTAACATTTTATGAGTACCAACACATTTCCACACACCATCAACAAATTGTAACCATCATCAAATAGAGTAAAGAATTGACTGAACCATATCAGACCCTTTTTCCTGAGTTTGTCTCGTTGCTTTTCCTCAAACCAACATATACGCAACTATGTAGCTTTGAACTCACATATATACACGACTTGTCTTCATGCAACTTGCGTATGAGATTTAGAACACTGAAGTTTCACACTTTCTACTCCCTCTGAGTCTGTCATGTCTGTATACTCTATTATGCCACATCTTTCTGACTATACTTCCTTTTTCTTCCATATCTTTGAGTGTGATGATGTTTTCTCCCTTTGGAATGGTGGTCGAATTTTGCTCATGCATTCCTTTGCTATTTGTCCAAACTTATTACAAGCATAACATCTCATTTGTTTCAATTCCTTCTATAGTAGTCAATGGCTTTGTGACCAAACATATTGCAAGAAAAACAATATCCCTTAAAGTACATGGAACGTGATGATATTTCTATGTGATGATCTTGAACCATTCTACTTCTGCATCTGGTTGCAACATGTCCAAAATTATGACATATGAAACATTCAACATTACTCATCGGAGGAAATAATCGTCTATCACTTCCACAGTTAGGAGTAAAATATTTTCTTTGAAGACTTTCTTTCCTTGGTTATTGACGGGGTTGACCTCTTATCTCCTTGTTGAGAATTTCAGGTTTTGCATTATAGTTCCTTGCCTCACCCTGTGAGCTAGATTCATCTTCAACATATTCATAAAAATTAAGACCAATTTTGATAGCAAGAGATCTTTGACTACTAAGAATATCATCTAAAATCTTAGTACTGTCTTGAAATCATAAGAATTTATCTTTTTCTTCTAATTTACTTTTTAAGATATTTACCTCAACTTGATGTTGTTCTTCCTTTTCCAGATGTTGCTTCTTCAAGATTTCTTCAGCCTTTCTTCCTTCTTCCACTTGTTGCCTTAATTTGAGAATCTCGTTTTCTTGTTCTTTATGTGCTTCATTCTACTTATTTTTTAATGATATCACTTCATCCTGCAACATTTTACGTGCTTTGAAGGCACACTCCAACTAAGCTTTTAATTTGGTAACTTCTTCTTTGAGGGCACACTCCCTTTTGTTAAATAGATCTTGTTGATCTATGATTTTATCTGATGCTTCATTTGCTTGTTCATCTTGAGGTGATTTAGAATCTGAATCCTTGCTTCCATCTAATAGCCAATTGTTTCTCCTACTGTCACCATTCCTTTGAGCCGTGTTCTTCTTTTGAGGTGCTTTCTTCTTTAGCTTCTTTCCCATTGTTTCTACGGATCTCCTTCAAGCAATAAAGCTTCTACCAAAGGACCTGCTCTAATACCAATTGTTGGAAAAAATACTGAGGGGGGGGGGGGGGGGGGGTTTGAATCAGTATTAGCAAATCAAATACTTTTGCATTTCCATAATCAGATTCGTAAATGCTACTTCAGTTAAGGGAACTCGCATGTACACACAACCATGTTTAATGCAACTAGTGTATATCCCGCAAACTTATGATTCAGTTAATTCATCATATGTTGATCTTTAATTAGTGCATCAAAACTTCATTAACCATATAAACAGTAATCAGGTGCAGTAAAAACAGAACAGATAATCACACACGTGAACACCAAGATATAAGGTGGAGACCCAATGCGGGACAAAAACCACCCACTGTTATCTTCCTTTAATATAAGAAAAACCTATTTACAATCATGTACTGGTGCAGACTCATACTAATACGTAGGAACCCACCTACAGAAGGCTACAACCTTCTCTCGTTCTCCAGCTTCTACTGGAAGGGAGCTACAACCCCTTGGCTCTTGTACTAGCCGATATATTTACTAGTACGTAGGCACCGACCTACTGAAGGCTACAACCTTCACTCGTTTTCTAGCTGCTACTAGAGGGGAGCTACAACCCCCTGGCTCTTGTACTGGCCGATATTTTTACCAGTACATAAGTGTTAGCCTACAGAAGGCTATGACCTTCTCTTTTCTTCCAGGGACCACTTTTCATAAATTTTCAGACTGGATACACCTGGAACACAACACCACAATCTAAAGGCCATGTTTCATCCAATTTTCATACTGGACCCATCAACAATATTGAAGCTCAAAATCAATCACCCCTGCAATACAACCATTGCATTAACCAATCATTAAATACTCAATCATTAATCTATGAATCACCCGCAATTGAATCACAGAGTCACCATAACACAGAGCAGAACCACTAGAACCATCTACAAATTGAGATATCATATTTCATAATATATACACTACTCTGATGAGCCGAACCAGCATGTATACGCACTTTTAACAAAGCGAACCTGCATACAAATCTACAAATACTAACATAAAAAAATTCACAGCTATTTCAAAATTCAGTCATACCCAAATCATAACATTTGCAAAATAAAACATGTGTCAGTATTCAGATCTAGTCAATCCATGAACAAGCCACATAATGATAATACATTCCAAGCCTTAAGGTCTCTATCCATCATCCATCATCATCCACATAGGTGCATCCTTAGTTCAAATCAAGCAAAGCATCACAAACCCATAACCTGCATACTGGATCTCACACTTCATCAAATATTCAATCCTTGCACACCTTGGCCTAATGATCTTCTCCTCCTTATATAGTTTTAGGCCTTTCTCAATACCATGGACCAAAACCACTTAGGACCAATACCTGAGACCCAATACCTGGGGTCAATACCTTGGACCAAATACCATGGACCAATACCATAGATCAAAATACCATGGACCAAATACCTTGGACCAAAACTTAGTTTTCCAAGATATACGCACTTTTCATTCTGTGAAAGTGTGTGTGTATGTTATATGCGTGGTCTATTAACCCGCATGTATATGCTCCTTTGTCAAGGTGAACCTGTGTATACCTCTCTTTCTTCATTCTCTGTAGTTTTATCTGTAATTATTTGCTACTGCACTAAGAACTGTCATCTGAGTGAGTTGCCATCAAGGACAATACATGTATCATAATGCCAACAATCTCCCCCTTTGGACTTGATGGCAACAACCACATCAAGTCACTCTCACCCTTTGACATCAAGGGCAAAGGGTGGACCAAGATATTCTCTCCCTTTGATATAAATTATGTTTTCCATGCTGTTATCATTCAGGTTTTCCCAAAAGTTGTAAGAAAGGGAAAAGAGGCTGAGGTAACCACAAACCAATCTTTTAGACACAGATTCTAGCCAATCTGCATCCAGAGAGGGCTCTCTCTTTAAGTTTTAGCTTTGTTTTTTAAAGATATTAGGCTAGTTGTGAAATTTAGGAGTTTGTTTGAGTTTGGGTGGTGAGATTCAAAAGCAAAGGGGTAGGACTGAGTAGTTCAGGCTATTGGGCTGATGGAGTCAAGGAAGATGGCTTCACTGGATTAGGTTTCTTGACAAATGATGGTTTTACAAAGCAAGATGGTCTAACAGAGAAAAAACAAAGATTTGGGATAAATGGAATGGTTTCAAAATGGTTGAAGGGCAGTTAAGAATCCTTCGGCCTATTTAAAGAGGGAACGTGAATGATTACTAGTAAAGAGCAGTTAAGTATTCTTTAATAAATAATCTAAATGAAAGAATTAGAGAACATGAGCAATTAAGATTTCACTATTTATTCTAATTCAGAAGAAAACATAGAAAATGATAACTTTTGAAGATAGAGTGCAATCAAGCATATTCTGAATTACTCCTTTTTGTTTATCATTCAGAGGTGAAACAAAGATGATATAATAAACAAGGAAAACTTCAAAACATAAGGAATAGAGGACTTATTGATCCGGTGTTTGATTCAAGAAATCTGTGAAAAGTCCCTTGTCTCAATTCTTTATCCAGCAAGCCATACGAAAATTTGATCCAATCAACACTTTATTCCAAAAAACCAGTATTACAGCAATGTATATGAATCCACACTCAATACTCCAATTGAGGGAGTATTTATACAAAATATTTTACACAAAATATCTCATAACAGAGTGAGATATATTCTAGTGATGACAAATCATTTTTTACAAGAAAATAGAGACAACTAGTCTCGAAGATAGGAGAAGAGCAAACTGATGTTGTGTTGTTCCTATTTGTGCTGAGTGTGCTAGAGGCAGGTCCTTTTATTTGGCTTGTTGCTGTCTTCTTTAGTAACTTCATGCTGGCTGCCCTGTTTGACTATTTCTCTTTGCCTGTTCTGATACACTTCAACCTGTTTGATCCCTATTCACCTTTATTCATCTTACTATGGTAAATAGCCCAAAATTTACAACCTGTTTGATCCCTATTCACCTTTATTCATCTTACTATGGTAAATAGCCCAAAATTTACATTTACTCGAGATAAATTTACAAAATTTCTAACATGTCTTCCCACCAATTTTGCTCTGGAAATTTGTGCTTCTGAAATTTCCTTAGAGTTTCATCAGTCTCTGTATATCTGAAAATGTTAGTTTGGATGGTGAATAAGTGCTTTACCTCATGTTCAATATAAAATAAGTTCTCTAAGCTGTCATAGAGAACTCGGCCTGTGGGGAGTGCTTTCACTCCTGATGTACTTATTGATGAGCTAGCTTGATTTCCAACATACTTATTCAATTTATCTACATAGTCAATATGTTTCATTAATGACCAAAGGACTTGGTAGCTGTTTACTCTGCAAAACTGTGAACTTCTCCATAAAAGAATTGATCTCCACCTACATATCCTGGCACCTTCTCTCTAAGTTCTGATCAAATTTCTCTTGGTAAAAACCCTTTTGATTTCAAAAATGGTGTTTGTCTGGTCTTAGATGCCAAGTTCTTCCAGCTGTTCTTTGTTTCTGTTATTCAAAAAATGTATAAGTCGATTGGCTTCATCTAGCATTTTACCCAACTGTGCTCTTGTCTGCTCAATTGCTCCATGGGATGTTTTTATTAAGTCAATCTGTTCGTAGATCAATTGGATATATGGCCACAAATCATTAATAGACTGAATGATGTTAGTCCAAAGGATTTTCTTGATCTCTGCCAAGGGCTTATCAAAAGTGAGCTCTTGTTCTAATGTTTTCACTTTACTTTCTAAGGCTTTAATCTCCCTAATTTTTTTCACAACACTTATTTTGGAGATGTCATAATTTCTCTCTGCCGTAGCCAATTGCTCTTTTACCTGTTTCAACTCTGTAACTTGTAATCTCATTTCTTCCATGGCTTTTATTAATTCTTCTGTGCTTAAATTATCACTACTACTTGGTGTTGTTCCTGCTGCTGATGTACATGTTGCAATTGTACCTGTTATTACCTCTACTGTGAATGTTGGGACATTTGGAGCTAATGTTGTTCCAAGTGTAGAGGGGACTGCAGTTGAGACTATGGGGATTACCTCAGGAGGCTGAGAGGTCGACTCTCCCTGCTTTTTCTTCAGTGTTTTTTCTAATGCCTGCTCTATATCATTTAATCTTTCATTAAGTTTCAAGAGTAGGTCCATCATATCCTCTTCAGATTTCTGTTGTATAACTTCTACAGTTTGTGGATGCCTTGAAGGAGGTAGCTTCAACTGTTTCCTCAGGGCAGCAATGTCCTCTTCTTTTTTCTTGATTAGTGCATTTATGCCTTTAGCATCTTTGGGATCATGTCCCAATCCAATGATGATCTCTTCTAATGATTTGATTCAGTTATCCTTGGCCAAAGAAGAGGCTTTCTCCAAATTTAATTGAGTAGTTGTATTGTCCAAGGAATTTTGTAACTTGTGGGCCAACATTGCTTTGTCAGTCACTATGGAATATACTATTTCCTCAGTTTGCTTATAAAGCTCAATCTAGTCCATAGGATGAATATTTTTGGCTAAGACCTCCAAGTTTGTTCTGATGTAATCGGCTGCTGACTGGGGTTGTTGTACCTTCGGCTTAAAGTAACTCATCAACATTTTGCCTTCTTTAATGTCATAGGCTGACATTAATCTCTGTTGGTTTGTGGGGGGCATTTTCAAAGACTGACTATAAATTTGAAGTCTTACAGGATCATTTCTGGCTTTTATCTCTGTGAACTTCTTCTTGATGTCTGAGGCCTGTTTGCTTTGTGGCCTGAGGGATGACACTTTTGTACTGTGTTGTCTTTCTAAATCTTGCATCTATGAGCTAGCAGATGTTCCTCCCACTGTGAAAGTTTGTTGGCTAGCTCTTTCTTCTCTCTGGTTGTCTAAAATTTCTTCAATTATTTCCTCTTCTGACAGAGGGTTCAGTATTTGCCTCTTTTCTCTAGGCTCTCCTATGCGTCCACTGATAGGTGTGGTGGTTTCTTTGTCTCTCTTTTTATGTCTTTCTTCATTTAGAGGAGTTTGCAATGCTGAAGTTTCTACTGCTTTAGTTTGGGCTGAAGGAATTTTCACTTGACTCTGTTCTTTGGAAATTCCAGGCTGATCTGTCATTGCAAGCTGCTCTGTGGTCTCTATTTCTTTGCCTTTGGAAGTTCTTGTAGCTGGTATGTTGGCTTCCTGTGAAGGCTGCTGAGAAGTTCTAGCAGAGGATGCACTAATTTCTGATCTTTGAGGCAGCTTGAATGGTACTTGTCCAAAAGAGTCCAAGTCAAGGGTCTTTTCAAGATCTCTCATAGTATTTTCCATTTTTTCCTGTTCACTAATATCTTCTATTAGGGTTCCTTCTACCCATTCATCCAAGTTTTCAAAATTCTTAATCTCTAGTATCCTATGGTGGATATAGGGGGATAACCTATTTTTTGTCCTTCTATCACATATGAAACTGTTAGGGTCATATGGCACCCACCAAAAGCTTTTTCTTAATTTAAGGCGGACTTCTAAAATCTTTTCAGCTTCTTGCCATGCATCTCTAGAATTGATGACAAAAGGGCCTAGCTGGTTCTTTATTCTTAACTGGGCCTTCTTCTTTGCAGCACAAAAATGGACGAAGTCTGCATTGATGATCTGTCTGAAATGCTCTAGTGCAAATAATCTCATGGGCACATACTTAGGTAACTTGAAAGGGCAAAGTTCACACCCATACATTCTGATTTCTGTGTGATTTTTGTACAGGTACCGGTCACCTATCCGATATTGCTTTGGGAGCTGGAGAATTTTCTTCATGTCACCACTGATCCTAGGAGGGGAAACTCCTATCAACAGAGAGGTTACTAGATGTATAAATAAATCAATTAACTCATTATAAGTGTAAGGAGACTCCAGGGTTTTATGAAAGATTGAACTCCAAAAGATCACTGACCTTTGATTTCCTTTTGAGTCCAATTTCCTCATGGGGAAAGGAAAACTATCTCGTTGATGATATAACAAAAGATGGTATATAAAAGATGTGTATTTGAAAACTCCTTCCCTTTCCAAATTCATGAATTGATCATGGATTTTATTGGTAATGAAAGTGGCATAGTCATATCTGATAGCAGGGGGTTGTCCTGGAGTGAAGATTGATAGTAACACTAGGGTAATATCATCAACAAATTCACTAGAATTGAATCCCATTATCAAGGATATCATGTCAACAACGAGTCTACCAGTTTCAGTGAAACAAGTCTGCAGATATGGAGGTGGACCTTTGGGCCAGTAGTTTGGTAACATTAAGGCTTGACCAATGCGGTTTATTTTTGATTGAAATAATTGAGGGGCTTTTTCAAGCAGATATCCCTCGGAAAGAGTAGCAAGGGGCTGAGTGGAATGGAACTGTATCATTTCATTGATGGATTTAGCAGTTATGGGGAAAAGGACAGTTTGGGATGGGGACATAACTGCTCTATGGATAGGGTCATAGTTGGCACAAAAATGATGAATTATCTCTGGGAAAACATGGATTGAGGGGAGAAAATACATGGGAAGGTTAGATTCCCACAGTCCAAAAATGTCAGACTTATTGAGATGACTATCTCTGATTTGGCAGAAAATTTTGAGATGGTTACTATCACCTGATAAATCTTTTATTTGAAAATCTTTGTCAGCCAGGGGTAGATAATCTAAGTCTTTATGGGGTGCATTCATGGGCGCGACAATCAGGGCTATAGGGGCTTCCATATTTGGTTCTTGTGTATTCAAAATGCAATTCGGGCTTACTATGGGAAAACAGGCTAAACAGCAGTTTTGGGGTCTTTTTATGGTAGATATAGGCTGTTTTTACCTTGAATTTTGATCCAGGTGGATGTTGGTGGCCACCCACCTATCCCATTTGGACCCCCACAATTGTCTCTTTCAGCTTTTTCAGTTTCCTTAATTGTAGCACAACTTACTATTTTTAGCAGTTTTTC